>VMDO01012674.1:47449-61322 GCA_007922755.1 Pedetes capensis | reverse complement strand
AGTTTTTCCTTGGTTAGACTTGACAGAACTTTGTGTCTTTTGAAGTCTCAGTATTGTTTTTGTTATTTCTTTCCTTTATCTTGTGTTTAATTCATTTCTTCAAATTTTCTTCCTTCTTAGGATTGATTCTGTTAAGTGTTCAATGAGTGAAAAATTAATTATGATTAATCATACTTTACTTGCTTGTTTTCTTAGAAATGTATTGAAGGTGGAATTTTCTCTCTAAACTACTTTAGTTGTGCTCCGGACATTTTGGTATTTTTTTATTGTTAGGTGCTATTAAGTTGGGTCTGACTCATAGTGCCTCTATGTGTAACAGATGAAACACTCCTTGACACTGTGCCATGCACAGGATCTTTTTTATGTTTAAGCCCATTATTGCAGCCACTGCTTCAAATCATCTAGTTGAGGGTCTTCCTTTTATTCATTAATCCACCACTCTTCCAAACATGATGTCCTTCTCCAAGGATTGGTGTCTCTGACAACATGTCCATGATATGTAAAATGCAGTCTAGCCATCTTTGCTTTCAAGGAGCACTCTGGTCGCACTTCTTCCTTGTCCTCCCTAGTCTGCCTTAGTCTGGAAACTCAGCTGAAACTTGTCCACTGTGGGTGACCCTGCTGGTATTTTTAATACCAGTGACATATCATTCAGCATCACAGCAACACACAATCCCCCACAGTATGGCAAACTGACAGACAAGTGAGGGAAATTTTGATATACAGTGTTTTCTTATTCCGTTAAAGGATTTTTTGGTTTTGTTTGTGATTCTCTCTCTAACCTTAGTGTTATTTAACTATTAGTTTTCTTAAAAAGTTTTTGAATATGTGATATTTTTTCAATCTTTAAAAATTATTTTTAGTTGAATCACATTATAGATAATAATGATTATTTCATTGTGATTCTTTAGAATTTCTTGATACATTATAGGTTCCATGCACTTAAAACTAATGTGTATTCTCTATTCTGTGTGTATTTCTAGATTTCTGAATTAGTTCAAGCTTATAATTCATTTTTTAAATCATTTATGTCTTAGTTAATATTTTTTTGTTTGTTGGATTTATCTATTTCTTTCCATGGAAATTTTAGTTGCTGCTTTACACATGTCAGGCCTATATTTTCAGATTCAAATATGTTCATGATTGTTCCATATTCTTGGTACAAAGTGATCTCTCTCATTGTCCCTTTTGATGTTTTCACCATAGAATTTTATTTTATCTTGAAAAATTGTTATTATTTTGTGGTATTGGGGAGTTGAATCCAGGGCCTCACACATGCTTTTTGCAAGCATTCAATCACTGAGCTGCACCCCGAGCCCTTTTTTTACTTTGTAGTTTTGAGACAAAGTCTCACTAAGTAAGTAGACTCCCTCTGGCCTCAAACTTGCCATCCTCTTGCCTTGGCCTCCCAAGTTGCTGGGATTAAAAGTGTGTGCCACCACACCTGGCTGATATTAAAATTTTGATGTTCTCATGTTGACCTCCAGAAATGTTACACTCACATGCTTCACTTGCCTTCCACTGCAAGGGACTCCTTGTTTCCCGCCCCCCCCCCATGTGACACATTTTCAGCCTTTTGTGTCCTAGCTTTCTGATTTTATTGGCAGCTTGGGAAACTAGATCTGAAGCCCAGAGTGGGCACTTTTAATCCTAATTTTATTCACTATTATATGAGGGTTGCTATGAGTTGGACACGACTCGACGGCACATAACAACAACAACAACATTGGAATCCCAGTCTCCTTAATTGAGTCACTCTAAACTGCACTAAAGGAGGGTGCTTGGGAAATTTGACTTAAAATTATCCACAAAATCACACTTCACTCTTCCTGTTGGGCTTTCCCCGGGACTCAGCTTTCTCTGAGGAAAGCTTTGTCCTATCTCCTCAGCAAGATGTGTGTCCCTTAGGGTCAGCAGTGAACAGATGTGGAGTGTTTCCTGCTGTGGCTTCCCTGTATAGTTGAATGCATAAAGATGGGTAGCTATGGATCCTACTTGCTAGAGAGCCACAAGTTACTCAACCCAAGCTTCCAGGAGACCAAGGGCTGACAAGGTAAATAGTCAGTCTGATCCTGCTGCCTTGTTCTGGGCACTATTCATTTCCCTGGGTTCCTGAATTCACAGCATGACTGGTGGATGCTGGGCCACACTGATTCCCAATGTTGGTCCTAACCTGAAGGGCTCTCATTCTGCGACCTGACTACCAAGTTGTCAGTGGAATCTGCTGTTAGCCCCAGGCCATTACATGCCATCTTTTTCAGGAAATTTTATCTCCAAGGGAACTAAGATGCCTTGCCCCCTGTGAGGTTCCTCTTCACATTCCTAGCCTCTGTCTGACATTCTCTCACCCCCACCTCCCACATGTTCACTTTGTCCTTTCTTAAATAGCTGCACTCCTTGAACAGCTTCCGAAAGCTTAAAGGTAGCATTCTTTGCATCTGTAGAGTATTTTATATTCTTCAAAGCTCTTTCATATACATATTATCTTTTGATCATCACAAAACCTTTCAGGTATGTAGGTTAGGTACATTATCCTGATTTCACCGATGATGAAATAGGGAGAGTAATTAGATGACTTGCCTGTCCTAAAGCATTTAGTTATATGAGACTGGTTTAAAGCCCAGGTTGGTGATTTCATACATTCATTCATTCATTCATTCATTCATATGCTCACCCACTGCTACTGTGAGGCAGCCCATGAATAGAAAAAGAGAGGGCTTTGTAGTCAGACAAACCTGGACTTGCAATTTGATAGCATCCTTTATTTGCTATCAGGCCTTGCTCATGTACTTAACTTCTCAGATCATTTTCATCATTTGTAATATAGAGAAGAAATATGGCTGATAATGTTTTTACAGGACCAAACAATACATGAAAATCATCTGCTGATAAGAGTGTCTAGCACACAGTAGGTTGAACTACTATAGGTCAAAGTGTTCATGTATCAGGAATTTTATAGATCATCCAATCTAATGATTGAAACTCAATATTGACTACTATATGTTGAGCCTTTCCTTATTTTTTGTATATGAGGCCGTGCTAGACCCCAGGAATGTAAAAAGAAATGAGATAAGACATTCATTCCTTATCTGTTTGTATCTTCTGTTAAACTGTAGTCATAAAGGTTAGAGCCTGTGTCTGCTGAATCTTCAGCACCATAAGGTCTAGGCTAGGGGTGTAGCTCAGTGGTTGTGTGCTTGCTTAGCATACACAAAGCTCTGAGTTCAGTCCCCAGCTCTGGAAAAAAAATAGGAAGGGAAAAAACCACAAACAAGGTCTGAAGGGTAATAGGTGCTCAATAAATGTTTACTGGACTGAAAAGGTCCCTGCTTACAAGGAAGTTATCAACTGGTTAAGGCAGGTGCACGCATAATCATATAATTACAGTAAACTCTTACAAGTATTTAGATAGACACATATGAGCTTCAACAAGAGCCCAAAGGAAGCAATTTCCAACTTTCCTGGTGAGGGTGAAGTGCAGAGGAGAGGAGGGGATAACATTTCATAGAGCTGGTGCATCGAGGCTGGCTGCGATCTGTCTGAGGAAGGGAGTGACACCACTTTGCTTATCCCCGCCTGCATGCTTTCTCTCCACCCTCTTCCAAATGTCTGAAATTGAGTTTGCATTCACAACAGCCTCTTTGTATATCTCACAGACTCTCTGTTACTGGCCTCTGTCATAATGTACTGCTTTGCAAAGGGCTTTGCTGTATCCTGAGCATAAGAAAGATGCTTGGTAAAACCAGATCCTATTCTTTGAGTGTCACCACTGGCCACTGCATAACAAAGTATAATATATTGTGTGAAAAGAAACGGAAGAACACAGGAGATATTTTAAAGACAGCAAATAAAATCTCAAAGTGGGAGAGCGCAGAGTGCATTAAAGTTAATAAACTGTCATGGTAGAGTGGACCACTTTTAAATTTGAAGGAATCTAATTTAGAGACTTGTAACTGTAGGATTAGAATCTCACTGGAATGAAGTTAGCTGCAAGTTTTGCCAAATTCTAAATCTTTTGGTTCTCCTTGAGAACCAGTCCTTGGAATTGAGCAGATATTATATATATTTTTGTCCCCAGTTCTTTGAGGTGCTAAATCCAACTGTCTTCTTCTGAATATTCAGTGCTGCTGCTCAACTCTTTATACTGTGTTGCTTTTCTTTAAACTTGGGGAAGAGACATTCAGGGCCCAGATCTCCTGCTAGCATGAGCAGCCATTTCTTGTTTCCACAGAGACCCAGAGACCACAAAGCTATCAGGCGTAAGCTTTGCCCAGATGTAAACCACTGAGCTACTTGTCTTCTTCATGAGAGAGACAAGGCAATCGATACAGGTCTCTTTCTTGGCAGTGTTGAAGGATGACTATAACAGCAAGGCTTCTGAAGTGTTTTCTGCCAAGAACTGGATTGGATTTTGTGCTTCCTCAGCCACAAAATATCCCTAGCATCTTACTCCCAAATCATTAATGCCCTTCGTGGTCAGTTGGCTCAGACTGAATACTTCGTGATCTTTTTATTATTATTATTCAAAACATTCATTGTCATTATCATTTTTTAAAAAAATTATTAGCCATACTCTCAAATATTTAGGCCCTTAATATTGGCAGCCATAGAACCCTAACACCTGACCCCATTTGATCTCTGAAGCTAAGCAGGGCCAGCCTGGTTAGTACGTGGATGGGAGACTGCCAGGGAACACCAGGTGCTGCAGGCTATGGAGAAGGACCTAGCAATCCACTCCCAAAACAATCCCCCACTGAAAACACTATGACTAGAAGAGAAGCACTGACATAGTGCTGGGCATGACATGGTGTTGGAGAGCATTTCGTTCTCTTGTTCACAGGGTCACTATGACTCAATGACACCTAACAACAACAACAACAACAATAACAAATCTCACCTTTTTTCAATCAAGTGGGAGATGTTAAGCAGCATTCTTAACCTTGGTTGTGTGTTTTCTCCCATGTAGACCAATGAGAATTGCTGGTTCTGGCCCTGGGTGTAGTTTGTAGAATATTTCCTTGGAATATAATGATGCTATGTTTTTCTTTTCAGCATTCTGGTATTAAAATGCCATTGACCTTAGACAGTTACATAACTATCTTGAACTTCAGTTTCTCCATTTGAGAAATGGGAATAAAATGTCTAATATATAGAGTTCCCATGAAGACCAAAGAGATTGCAAATGAGGAAGTGCCTAACACAGTGCACAGCATGTAACAGAGGTATAATAAATGACCATTTTAAACAAAGCAGCCTATCTTGGGCCTGTTATCTATTGGAATAAGAAGAGTTCTTGGAGACTGATGAGAAGCATAAATAGAAGTGACCAAAGCTTACATTCTACAGAGCTCTATGTCCTTAGTCTGCTGTATAGTGTAAGATTTAGGGGCATATGGGAAGTAAAAAAAATAACAGGAAGAATTCTTTATAGGAAGAAGGTGGTGAGTAGTATACAAATATGTTGATACATATTTGTAATCTGTAAGGTTGTGATGTAGTCAGGTAAAGGCTGTAATGTAGTCAATCACTTCTAGGAAGTCACTGCTATAGGATGTCATTAGGAATAAAATGGAAATCTTTTCAAAGGTAGGTCTCCCATTACTTTAGTTATTAATAGTGTTTGGCCAAGTTATCATATTTTGATGCACAGAGAGATCAGAATACTGCTGTTTCTTGTAAGGTAGTAACTGATTATAGGAAAGGCGGGGTGGTATATGTAATACAATGGAATACAAATTGGAACACTAAAGTTAAAAGTTGTGGGTTCAAGTTTGTTTCACTCAATTGGTTCATGGTCTTGGATGGGTCAGTGAGCTTTGAGCCTTGGCATCAACATCTGTACAATGGGAATAATAATATTCCTCTTATCTTCCCTCCACTGGGCTGTTACGAGGATCAGTTGAAAGTACTGCCTATGTATTGGTCATTTTTGTGATTCAGGCTGCTGAAACCTTTCCTGGATGTTGTCCTCTGAGAGGCAAACATGAGGCCGAGGCAGAAACTACAGGGAGCCTCTGTGTCTGTAGCTCCCTGTGTCCACCTTGTTTAGCCCATGTTTTGCTGCCAGCCTCTGCTGAGCCCATTTTGCTGCTCACTTGGCCTGGTGTCTGCCAATTGCAGTTTGAGGATGGGTGATGACCAGAGTGCCAGTGGTTGTCAGCAACAGCAAGCCCTTCCTGCTGACCCCTGCCTGAGTGTTTTGGGCATGACCACCTGCCCTGCCTGTGTCCTCTTCTTGTTTGTGTCTGTGTGATATTTGCATATGGCTATTGCAATAGCATCTGTTATTGTTTTTCTCAAACATTTCTGAGATTTTTGAAAGTTTCTTTTTTTCTTATTCTGCTGAGCAAACATCAGTGGTAAGAGATGGGGCTAGTTGAGAGAGGTTTAGTTTTGTGATCAGTAGAAGGGGGTAAGGTCCTTGTCCTGCTGGTATCCAGCTTCTTTGAAGGCAGGTGGTAGAGTGTTGTTCTTGTTAGGTGCCATCGAGTTCTGTCCAACTCATAGCAGCCCTATGTACAGCAAAATGAAACACTTCCAGATTCTGTGCCAGGCGCATGATCTTTTTTTATGTTTAAGCCCATTATTGCAGACACTGTGTGAATCCATCTAGTGGAGAATTTAGGTTACATTTTAACCATTTTCTGTCTCTCCCTTTGTCTTCTCAGGGAGTCCACGAGTTGAAGATGAAGCCGAGAGCCGAGTGTTGTTCTCCCAAGTTCTGGTTGGTGTTGGCCGTCCTGGCCGTGTCAGGCACAAGAGCTCGATCTCAGAAGAGCCCCCCCAGCATTGGGATTGCTGTCATCCTCGTGGGTACTTCAGACGAAGTGGCCATCAAAGATGCCCACGAGAAAGATGATTTCCACCATCTCTCTGTGGTGCCCAGGGTGGAGCTGGTAGCCATGAATGAGACCGACCCAAAGAGTATTATCACCCGCATCTGTGACCTCATGTCTGACCGCAAGATCCAGGGGGTAGTGTTTGCCGATGACACAGACCAGGAAGCCATCGCCCAGATCCTCGATTTCATTTCTGCTCAGACTCTCACCCCGATCCTGGGCATCCACGGAGGCTCCTCTATGATAATGGCAGATAAGGTAAAAAGGGACTGCAGTGAGAAGAGCCTAGGGGCTATATGGAGGAGTAAATGATGCACTGACTTTAAAGCAAAACTGGGTTGTTAAGGATGGAAATTAACCAGAATGCTTTGAGTGAGTGGATTGCCCAGGAGCTAGTCAGATTGTTGGGAGATGAAAGTGAGCCAACGATTCTTGTGCACAGAAGCTTCTAGAGTTTATAACAGCTCCATGTGTCTATTTATTTGTAAATGGACTCACTGAAATGACTAAGAGATGTTGATGCTTGTAGCTTTGATGCATTTTCTTCAAATAGGCATATGAATAGCTCCTTCAACCCTTTAAAATAAGGCATCCTATATTCTTCCTTAGTAATATATGTTTTCCTCCATACTGGTTTTAAGGATATAAAAAGAAAACCCCCCTAAGGCAGGAAATTTCTTTTCATAAAGATCCAAAGCCGAGGGACAAGAAGGTATCCACTCTTATCACATACAGCATCTGCACATTCAAATGCATTTGAATCCCTGGAACTGTAACAATCATGCTTCCCCATGCTTAGATTTGAAGATGATGGTCTCATCCAAAGAGCTTAGCATTGTTGATGTCTTGGTCCCACTCCTAGAATATCTGGTTATCCCCCTGGGCTTCAGGAGTCTGAAAAGCTCCCCAGGTAATTCTAGTGTGCAGTCAAGGTTGAGAACCTCTGGTTTAAAGCTTCAAAGAAATCCTAGTCTCTCCTGCATTAATGTTAGATTAATTGTGTAATGCTGAGAGATGGACCTGGCAATCCACTCCCAAAGCAATCCTGGAACAATCAGCCATTGAAAACCCTATGAGGGTTGCTATGAGTCACACCCAACTCAATGGCACCTAACAATAACAATAAACAATTGTGTAATGACAGATTAATTATCATCTGACATCAGTGCAAATCTCTAAGTATAAAACTTTTCTTTTGTTTGTTCTTGGTTATGTTTTGTTTTTATATTTTTTAGTTGTTCCCGTTATTTTCCCTCCTTGCTTTATTGATTAGTGTTTATTGCTTATGTACAGTACCGCTCATATGTCCTGTCCTTTGCAGTCATTTGAGTCTTATAATGATTGATTTCACTGTAAGTGTAACATTTATCACTTTTTGTCATTTTGGAATTTTAGAATCATCTTTACCTTAGTATTGCCATCTTAAGCTTCTTATTATTACTTTAAAAACTGCTTTTAGTTTTGTACTTAAAAGACATGATGTGGGGTTCATGAGGTTTGTAAACATGCCAGAACCCAGCCCAGACACCGCAAGCATGCTACTTGTCCAGTTGAGAACCATCACAGTGCAGAGTGGCTTTAGCAGAGATGAAAATAACCTCCCGTGACCACTATCGCCATCTGTCGGCGGCAGGCAGAGATGGCTAGCTTCATTTTCATCTTCCATTTATTCAGTCTAGAAGAGGTCAAGTTGAAAGCAGTAAGTGGAGAAACTTCAACATCACAGGAGAAAGGTATTCTTGAATTCGTGTGGGCACAGATGCAGATTTTAGAAAACAAGTGTTGGGGGATAAACTTGAACAGAATGAAAAATGAACTGATGGTGGCCAAACCCACTGAGTGTTTGCTTCAGGTAGACTTTGAATTAAAACATCATTGTCCTTAGTAAATTATATTTTATTTTAGCAATGGTATACTGAGGGCATAATATTGCATTTAAGAATTGCTGACATGAATAAGAGCCAATTTTTAAACTAAAAAACCAGTGCATTCTTCTTTGGAGAGTGCAAGAGATAAAAATGACTTTTTCCCCTCATTGTGGCTATTGTGAATCCTGTGTTATTTACCCCAGTAAGGAGACTATGCCTAAATTGGCTGGTTGCACCCCTCTGGCACCTCTTAGAAATTCTCAACATGAATATAAAACCATAAGCTAAGATGTAGAGAGACTGGGCTCTTTTGCTGCCTGGTGAATGCTGGGTGCTTTGAGAGTGTTCAACATGTATCAAGTGCTTAGTGTTTTCACACACTGTCTTATTTGATGCTCTTTTTTTATTGGAAATTTTTAATGTACACCTTAATGTGATTCATTCTGACATGCTTTTCATTGTGACATTTCCATATATGCATTTTGTTGTACATTATACATATTTGATACTCTTAATATGCAGTGAGCTAGGTGGCATTGTCTAATCTCTTTCTTACTGATGGAGAAAATGAGGCTCAAAGAGGTTAAATAACACATCCAAAATGATGTGGAGGAAATGGCAGCCACTCTTTCACATTGGTTGCTGGCTGCACAGAGCATGAGCTCTATTGCCCTTCAAGAAAATGACGAGGCTTGTGAAGGCCCTCTAAACCTTCCTATCCTCTCCTTTCTCCTATGTTATATGACACTGTGAGGGATGTCATCTGACTGGAAGTAATCCATCATTTCACTCATAATCACGCAATACCAGAATCTAACTACAGGAAAAGATTAACAAAAATGTATGCAATGTTTAGGTGTGGCACAGCTTTACAGAGGGCTCACAGGCTACTGCCCCCTATGGGGAAAAGGCAGAACTGAAGCCAAGAATGTAGATATTCCAGGTCACTGTAATGAGATCTCGCTCTAGTCATGTCTCCTTTTCAGCTCTCTATTGTTACCATGCCCCAAACCTATCTTTTGCTCTATCCATTAATAAAAGGAAATGGATGATGATTTTTACACACTTCTTAAAACAGCCTGAATACTGTAATATCAAACTGGCTTTTGATCCAAAGAATTTCTAAAAGATAGGTACCAGGAAGAAGAGGAAGAAAGAAGGTGGTCGCAATAGCCAGAAAGTTGAAGGTTTGATCACCAGGGGTTAGAAATTCCTGCATGGTGGCAGCAGGGGCGGGATGCTGCAGGACCACAGGCATCGAGAGGTGTGGCAACACTCAGGAGCTGAGCAGAGGAGTGTTCCTGGGCTCAGAGGGTTTGCATGAAGGCAAATAAGGAGTCTCCAAGATTTCAGAAAGAGAATACTTTGATGCACATTTAAAAAATAAACACCTCAAAACCTAAGGTGTTTTTAAATCGAAGAATATTTTAAAATGCCTGCAGCAGTACCACTGTGGGATCAGATCCCGTCAGATCTTGAAAGCGAAGCAGGGTTAGGCCTGGTTAGTACTTGGATGGGAGACTGCCTGGGAGCACCAGATGCTGTAGACTTGGGAGAAGGACCCAGCAACCCACTTCCAGAAAACAACCAGCCATTGAAAACCCTATGAATAGCAGAGAAGTACTGACAATACAGTTTCGCCTATTGTACATAGGGTCGCCATGAGTCATATACCGACTGGACGGCACCTAATAACAACATATTTTTAAGTACCATGACCATATTTTGTAAACATAGAATGGAGGAACACAGTTTAATTGCTATGAATTGATAATTGGGCAATAGGACAAAACATTTTAAAGTAGAACTGGTGTAGGAAATCTAAGACCTATGGCTTGGCTGTGTTTGTGACTTGCAGGAACTATCTGAAGGGTGATGCGTAAGTCTTCCATTTTGCTTCTCCTTTCTAGGAGACAGGTGATTGCCTCCCCCTGGTAATTTTTTTTTTTTAGTTTGGTTAGAATAAAACCCACTTACTAAGTGCTCTTGTGTTAAGACTATATTACGGTAGCTGAGGCCCTACATTTAAGGAGGTTTTGATGTAGGAAAGACGTCACCCTTATAAAGACTTCTGACATAGTAGAGACAGTTCAGCACTTCAGCATCTGGTCAAATAGTGTGTGATCACTTTTTTGCATATGCTAATTGATCTGTAAAAACATTAATTAGTATTCTACTTTTTCAATGAGGAAATGCACTTTATACTGTGGCAGAGAGAAGCACTGGAGTGGGTAGAGTGGAGCTGTTAGAAGCTCATCACTTCCTGGATGTGGAGATCTGCTTAGTTACGAACCCCTTACAATACTGGTTTCCTTGGCTGTTTGTTGTTGTTGTTAGGTGTTGTGGAGTTGGGTCTGACTCATAGTGACCCTATGTACAACAAAACAAAATGCTCCCCAATTCTGTGCCAGGCACATGATTTTTTTTATGTTTAAGCCTATTGTTGCAGATACTGTCAATCCATCTAGTTGAGGATCTTCCTTTTTTTCATTGATGTACCATTCTCCCAAATATGATGTCCTTCTCCAGGGATTGGTCGTTCCTGACTACATGTCCAAAATATGTAAGATGCAGTCTAGCCATCCTTGCTTCCAAGCAGTACTCTAGTTGGACTTCTCCCAAGACAGAACTGTTGGTTCTTTTCACAGTCCATGGTATATTCAATATTTGTCTCTAGCACCATAATTCAAAAGCATCAGTTCTTCTTCTGTCTCCCTTATTCAATGTCCGGATATAGGATGTGACTGAAAATATCATGGCATGAGTCAGGTGCCTCTTTGTCTTCAATGTGAGATCTTTATTTTTCAACACTCTAAAGAGGTGTTTTGCCACAGCTTTTCCCAATGCAATGTGTCTTTTGATTTCTTGGCTGTTTCTTCCAGGGGTGTTGATTGTAGAACCAAACAAAGCAAAATCTTGGACAACCTCAATCTTTCCTCCTCTTATCATGAAGTTACTTAACTGATCCAGCTGTAAGGATTTTTGTTTTCTTGATGATAAGACATAATCCATACTGAAGGTTGTATTCTTTGATCTTCATCAATAAATGTTTCAAGTCCTCTTCACTTTCAGCAAGCAGAGTTGTGTTATCTGCATAATGCAGGTTGTTAATGAGTCCTCCTCCAATCATGATGCCACATGCTTCTTCCTAAAGTCCAGCTACTCAGATTATTTGCTCAGCATAGAGATTGAAAAGGTACAGTGAAAGGATACAGCCCTGATGCACACCTTTCTTGATTTTAATCAGGCAGTGTTTCCTTGTTCTATTTGAACGATTGCCTCCTGGTCCATGTACAGATTCCTCACAACAACAATTTCCTTGGCTGTACAGTCAGTATAATAATGTATTCATTGTTGAGTATTAAATGAGATAATACATAGCACATGCTTCACTAAGTGTGCAGAGTAACAATCAGCAGGTGACGCAGAAGGTTGTGTGGAGTGGTTCAAAGAAAATGAGAAGGTTTCATGATACAGGGAAAGAATGGGAATTGAATACTATCACAGAGAGTTGTGAATTGGAGACCAGGAAGAGAGCTCAGGAGAAATTCCCAGGCAGGGATCTGAAGGATAGGGCTAGAGTCTCTGCTGAGGCTCATTAGAGTATGGAAGCCTGCCATGGCCAAAAAGAGCACAAAGGTAAAATAATGTGTTAATCGGGGAAGAACTGCTAGTCACTTTTAACAGAAGATTCTTTAGAATAGTAATGGGGAATGTTTAAAAATGTATGAGGTGCTTTTTGGCATTTCCCCACCTGAGAATAAAGAACCTATTTTACTTTGCCTTGTTATAATTGCTTTTATTCTCCCTGAGATCCAGGATTTAGGATGCCCATCTGAATCCAAATAATGAACTAAAGCCAGATGTATTTCCATTTCTTTCTAGGTGATTTATCTACTGATTGGCTGAAACCTTTCTCCGATTTTCATATTTTAGCTCAGAGAGGTTAAGTAACTAATCTGGGGTATCATAGCTCACAATGATCAATAGGATTGGAATTCAGATCCCAGAAATACCTGTTTTGAAGCCTGTGTTTTCTGTATACAATTCTGCTTCACACAACACTGATGTAAGAATTTTCAGTCCCAAATTTTAATCTCTGTTCTCATGAGCTTTGGAAGTTTGGGCAATCAGATAAGTTCTGCTACATAATACTCAGTATACAGTTTATAAGATATAAGTTCTGTTTTCATCCTCTCCAATTTGTAACATTTTGAAGATAAAAAATTTAAAAAGGTGAAAAATGCTGGAATAGTATTGTGTATACAGATACTTCAGATGAGAAAAAGAGGTAGTGGTGACAGGCAATGACAGTCCTAGCAATTGTTCTGTTGTTGGCATCAGGGCCAATAAAAATGGCTTGGCAGGAGGTAGGACAGAAAACAGAAAGATGGAAGTTACAGTAGGATCAGCCAAGGGGATGCAAGATCCAATCTCTAGAGCTGCACAAATGAGAGAAAAAAAAGGTAAGCTGAGTCAGGGCCAGGCTCTGGAAATAGCTGGGTTGGTCAGAGTGAAAGATGACAACTTCAGTATGATCTGTGTCTCATTCCTCATTAGAGGCTATGCACAAATATTCTCACTAAGGAATCTGTTGCTATGATTCATTCCTTTCTAAATTGCTTGGTTGGGAAGTGAGGCTTTGAAGAACATTCTTATTTTTTGTGGGGAGGGGGCAGAAAGCCATTTTGGAATCTAGCAGGCTAGGAAGGCAGCCCCTGCTCCTTCTCCATCTTCTCCCCTCTTCCTCCATCCCCTCCAGCCGCCTCCCTGAGATAATGGCAATTCGTTTACCCTGAGATAATGGCAATTCGTTTATAGAAACCAGACAAGCGGTAGTGGTGTATAACATTGTGAATACACTGTTGCTTTCCACACCCAGTGCCATCCTGAAATCAAGATGCTCTGTGTTATGCTTATTCTTTAATTTATGGTGTCTCCTATCGTCTTGCTTTTGGTTGTCTATGACATGGTATTCTTTGGGGTGGAATACTTCAGGAGCTAACTGTGGTGTTTTAGTATTTCTTCGATGAGGAGAGTTGAGAGTTGTTGTTAGGTGCTGTTGGATGGAGTCCAACTCATAGCAACCCTCTTAGGGTTTTCTTTCTTTCTTTCTTTCTTTCTTTCTTTCTTTCTTTTTTTTTTTTTTTTTTTTTTTTTTTTTTT
>VMDO01012674.1:0-47349 GCA_007922755.1 Pedetes capensis | reverse complement strand
CTCTCATAGGGTTTTCAATGGCTGATTATTTGGG
This sequence comes from Pedetes capensis, assembly GCA_007922755.1. Taxonomy (NCBI): domain Eukaryota; kingdom Metazoa; phylum Chordata; class Mammalia; order Rodentia; family Pedetidae; genus Pedetes; species Pedetes capensis. Next base: position 47,315 of record VMDO01012674.1, on the reverse strand, counting down.
GCTGCCACATCCTTCTCCCATTTTTGCAGTGCTGGGGATCAAACTCAGGGCCTCAGAAAGCACAGAGCAGCACTCTACCAATTCAGCTAAAGTTCAACCCCAAAGAACGAAATACTCCCCTGTGCCATGCCCAGCACTGTGAGAGTGCTTCTCTGCTATTTATAGGGTTTTCAATGGTTCATTGTTTCAGGATTGATCTGGCAGTGGGCTGCCAGGTCCTTCTCTCATTTTTCCAATGGTAGAGACTGAACCCAGAGCCTCAAAGCCTGCAAAACAAGCACTCTCTACCAACTGAGCTAAATCCCAGTTGAGGTAGGAAAAGTAAGGGGAGATAAATACTAATATAGTATTGCCAACCTTATGCCAGGCATCGTGCTAATGAGCATCTTAATTTTTATACAATCCTGTGAGCTAAGGAGAGTATTTCCTTTCTGTTGATGAAGAAATGGAATAAAAGTGTATATGTACCTTGGTCAAAGTCACATAGCTAGGACAATAGTGGGCCTGGACTCTGAACCCAGTTATGCTTGACTTTTTGCCAATTTACATACTGAGGAAATAAGGACAAAAATAAAATAAAATTAAAAAGAAAACAGGGCAGAATTGTCTGCTTGGAGTTCAGTTTCTTCTCTCCAGTTTTTCTCCTTCTTTGAACTGTTCTTTTGGGATAGATGGATAAGCAGCTCTCTCTATGGCACTGGGCACTGCAGAGACTCAGCCTCAACTCTGTGAAGATTCTAAGCGTTTCCACCTGCTTCTGTGGAATATGTTTTAAAACTGGGCCTTGAAGAGATTGGCCACTTGAAGTCCATGCACAGTTTTAAAACTGAAGGCTGAGAAATTGCTTAAGCATTCACAGAAATAAATGTGCTCAGTTCTAGAAAGTTATATATGAGCATTTCCCCTTGTCTATTCTTTGGGAATAAGATGGTGTGTCTACAGGAAGGGAGTGCTCAGCAAGGAGAGAGTGCAGGCTGTGTAGCTCTGCTCATTCTCAGCCTTTACTTATGCTCTTCAAACTCACTGAGCCTCAAGATCTCTAAATGGAGGACAAAATCAACAGCTAGTTCACAGTGGGTAGAGAGTCTTATGAAGCAAAGGACCTAATACTTGGCAAATATCAGGCCTTCAGTGTATCTGTCTTGTGTTTTCATACATCAGACCTTATCTAAATCCTTTGAGGAAAATGGGATCTCATTTTCCCCTTTAACTGAAAGAGAAGAGTGTTTCACCTTATGATCCTTCACTTTAGACCTGGTGAATGAGCAGCAGCTTACTGGGTCCTGTCTCTGTGGTTATGCAATTACTGATAAACTGATACATGTAAGAAATAAACAATGAAGATAAATCAAGAACAATTTTTAAAAAGCACAGCAGAATAAAATAGTGTTTGAATTCATGGATAATCATACGTTCAAGAGTGTTGACATATAAGAATAGTGAATTATTAGATGGGAGAAATATTAAAGGTACCAGGTTGTTGTTGTTGTTAGGTGCCGCTGAGTTGGTATCCGACTCATAGCGACCCTCTGTACAATGGGAAACACTATTGTCAGTGCTTCTCTGTTGTGCATGGGGTTTTCAATGGCAGATTGATTTTTGGGAGGGGGTTGCCAGGTCAGTCTCCCAAGCCTACAGCTTCTGGTGTTTCCAGGCGGTCTCCCATCCAGGTACTAACCAGGCCTGACCCTGCTTAGCTTCCGAGATCTGACAGGATCGGATGCCACAGGGCTATGGCTGCAGGCATAAAGGTATCAGGTAGGAAGTAGTAATATTATAGACACAGGAGGACAGTTAATTTACTAAATGTCACCAGTCAGTTTTTAATAGATTAGCTGATAATTACAGAAAAACTCTTTGAATTATTATTTCTAGACCAAGAATATATTTTTATTCTCCTTTCTGAGACTTCATGATTCTGTCTTCGTGCCTTATTCTTAGATGTTATATCTACATTTGATTCAAAATTATACTTTGATTCTGAAGTTTAGGAGTTCAGGAAGCAGGAGATTAACTGTTAAAGGCTATTTTATTCCATTTTTCTGAGAAAAAGAAAACTTTACTACTGTAACTATTTTACATGGACAAATAAGATTTAATTTTCATAAGTTGTGCTTAAGATGGGAAAGACCAACATTGACAATCATTTATTTTTGTCAAACTCTCGGCTAGTCACCTGGTATAAGCTAGTCACCTTACATATTTTATCTTATTTTATGTTTTCATTGAACTTATGAGGCATGTATTTTGTCTCTGTTTTTCAGATGAGAAAGCAGTGAGTCAAAAAAGTTAGCTGTGTTTCCTAGGATCTTTAGGTAGTGATTTTCTCTTAGTGGTTTTTACAAGTAGGCGTTCGTTGGTGCTTCAGTAGCTCAGAGAGGTTAGAGCTGCTGTCTGATGCTTACCCTTCTTCCTCCTCCTCCTCTTCTTCTTCTTCTTCTTCTTCTTCTTCTTCTTCTTCTTCTTCTTCTTCTTCTTCTTCTTCTTCTTCTCCTCCTCCTCCTCCTCCTCCTTCTCCTCCTTGTTCTGCTTCCTCTCTCTCTCTCTCTCTCTCTCTCTCTTTGGTGGTACTTGGAGGTTAAACCCAGGACATTGCACATATTTTGCAAGTGCTCTGCCACTGAACTGCACCCCAGCCAATTTTTAAATTTTTTATCTTGAAACAGGGTCTTACTAAATTATGCAGGCTGCCTCTGGCCTTGAACCTGTGATCCTCCTGCCTCTACTTCCTGAGTCACTGGGATTTCAGGCATGTGCCACCATGCCTGGCCAGTCTGAGGTTCTTTTGGCATTTTTATCAAGGCTGGGATGTGGCTATCTCAGCTCTAGGCATCATGCCCATGTTCAAAGAACAGAAACGTATTAGGTGGGTATTAGCTCCAGAAAAGTCTTTGTGATCTCACAGTCCCAAACAATGTTACATGTCCAATCCTGTGGAGGTTATTAGTCTCTCTGGTGGGGTAAACAAGGGGATGGAGGGGTGGAAATGACTTCGACAGAGTCTCTCAAAGGACATTGGTGACAACTGGAACATTATCCAGTACTCTTGTGATTCTAAAGCCCAAACATCTCTCATTTTTCCTGCCTTGCACCAAATGCTACTTTTACATCTTTGTTTTATCTCCTCATGTGTCCTTTATAACTATGGTCTTCGTTAATCGATTGTTATCTTTTTTCCCCTTAATTATCAACTTATTGCTCCCTCTTGGCATTTTTCCTTTAGAGATTATTAGGAGATGTTTAAACATGTATGTTGTTGTTAGATGCCATCCAGTCAGGTCCAACTCATAATGACCCTATGTACAATAGAACAAAACACTCCCCAACATTATGCCATGCCCAGCACTATTGTCAATGCTCTTCTACTGTTCTTAGGATTTTCAGTGGCTGGTTGTTTTGGGAGTTGGCTGTCAGGTCCTTCTCCTGTTTTTGCAGCACTGGAAATCGAATTCAGGGCCTCAGAGTGCACACAGCAGCTCTCTACCAACTGAGATGAACCCCAGCCCCTGAAAATTTATAGGGATGTATATATTGGTTGTTATAATGACTGATATAAGGGCTGGGATTTAGCTCAGTTGGTAGAGCACTACTCTGCGGTCTCTGAGGTCCCAAGTTCAATTTCCAGGACTGCAAAAATGGGAGAAGGTCGTGGTAATCCACTCCTGAGGCAATCTCAAAACAATCAGCCATTGAAAACCCTATGAAGGTTGCTATGAGTCGGACACACCTTGAAGGCATCTAACAACAAACAACAAATGTCTTATGTGTGTGTGCATCTGTATCACAGACACTTAAAACCTACAGGCCAGGAATATGAAGTGTCCTGCAACATGTGTCTATACCCCATAGTCAAGAGCAGTCTTATCCAAAGCATCAGTTATACCCCCATTGAAAAATATTTCTGTGTCCCAAAACATACCCAAATCACTGTCATAGTAATAAATAAACAAACATGAAAGCTTTCCTCCGTCATCATTCTCTCCCCCTCTTTCTGCCTTTTTCCAGTTCAGATCTTTGCAGAGTAGTCCAATATTGTGGTTTTCATTCCTTCCTCTTTCACTCTCTCCAAAATGCCAGATTCAATGGATTTTCAATTTGTTCTTGACCTTCTGCAGCACTGCACACTCTTGACACTTTTAATGCTAGTCACAAAAATTACAATGACAAGACCGATTAGATTTGCCACGAATTTGGTGACAGTGGGAATGAAAAGAAGTAGAACTTAGGACATGGGTGGGTCATATAAGTGGACATATCTAGTAAGCAGGTGGACTTGGACTTGGAGGTAAAGAGAGAGATTTAGGCTGGACCTATAAAAGCTGGGGTTTGGCTCAGTTGGTAGAATCCTATTCTGTACTCTCTGAGGCCCTAGGTTTGATCCCCAGCACCACAAAAATGGGAGAAGGGCATGGCAATCCACTCACGTAATAATCCTAAAACAATTAGCCATTGAAAACCATATGAAGGTGGCGTATGAGTCAGACACAGCTTGACCACACCTAACAACAGCAAGTAGGTTATTATGTTAGTTAGATTATTATTATATCTCCTCATCCATAGGGAGAGGCTGGGTGAAACCCTGAGGGATGATGAGACGGCTCAGAGTGAATAGTGGGATGAGGAGGGAAGGAGTGGGTGTCAAAGACAGAACCTTGGATATATAACCACTGAAGGATGGCCAAAGGAGGTAGGGATGGAAATGGAGTTAAGACAATTAATAGAGAGACAGCAAGAAAGTAAGCATTATAGTACAAGGAAGGAGAGGGGAGATAGAAACCAAGGGAGAATTCTTAGAAGCCAGTAATTACCTGTCTGGGACTCAGTCCAGACCACTCCCTTTCTCTCAAGCAGTAATCGAGTTCTGTCTGTCTACCTTCTTAGGCTTTCTCCAGATGCCCTCCACTCCAGACATGCCATGTGGCTTCAGGGCTGCACTTGCTCTCTTGCCTGCACTGCCAATGTGGAAGCTCACCTGCCAGTCTTTAGAGACTCAAGTCAAATGGCTCTGTTTTCACTTAAAACTCTGATCTGGCTTCCCTTGGCTTCGAATACGACATATCCTCTGATCAGGTCCCAGGCTGCCTCTCCAGGATTTCTCTTAGCCTCCTGGCCCTTCAGCAGCAATGTCAAGCCACACTAAATTATTTACAGCAGCAGGAGGGTCCTGGCTGCTCTGTGCCTTTGTCTGTGCCGCCTCCACTGCTTAAAATGTCCTCTTCCTTGTCCCCAGAAGCACTTACTCACTATTCAGAAGTCACAGTGCTTCTTCCATGAATCCTTTCTGACTCCCACCTCCATTGGATTAACCATGTCTTTCTTTGTGTTCTGTCTGTGCCCTATTTATGCTTTTCTTACAATTTGTCCTGTTCACATATCTGTCTCTGTTTCTACACAGTAGGTTCATTGTGGGCCTGGGCTATGCTTTATTAATTTCTGCATTCCTAGCATATACCATAGTGTCTGATGTACAGCAATAACTCACTTTATTTAAAAAATTAACATTTATTAAACCATGTGTTCTTTATATACCATAGTGAGTTGAAAAGATGAACCCCCACAAACATACTCATGTCTGAACCCCCATAGAAGTTATAAATGTAACCTTAATTAGATGAAGGGTCTTTGCAAATGTAACTAAGAATTTCATGGTGAAATCATCTTGAATTATTTTGGTGGACCCTAAATTTAATGTCCTATGTCTTTCTAAGAGTCAGAAGAGAGGAAGACACAGACACAAAGGGAACCGCAGAAAGGAGAGGGAGAAGCTGAAATTACTGAACCACAAGCCAAGAAAGCAACAGAGGCTGGGAGAGGCAAGGGAGGCACCTCCCCTAGGGCCTCCAAAAGAGCATAACTCTGTCAGGGCCTTGATTTCAGGCTTCTGGTCAGTAGAATTATGAGATAATACATTTCTGTTGTTTTAAGCCACCAAAAGTATGGTGTTTTGTTACAGTAGCCCTAGAAAACTAATATGCATGCCATAGTTAAGAGTGGATACACTGGAATCTCACTGTCTAAGTGTTTTTCAAGGTGCCACTCGCCATTTACTGTATGACTTTGGGCAAATTATTGTACTTCTGAGCCTTAGTTTCCTCATCTATAAAATAGTGATATAAGGAGACCTTGTTTCTTGTGGTTATTAAGTAACATTGTTTAATGTGCAAATAGCAGAAATTACTAAGTGTAGACCTCTGAGAGTTAAGTCTCCATTGAATAAACAAATGAGATAAACAGAGACACAAGCCATCAACAGTATGATCTGAACTCACCTAGCTCTGTGGTAATTGGGCGTGCACTTGGGTGCTCTATTCCAAAGGAACACTCTCACTTTCTGAGCCACTGCCGTCCAAAGACAATGTTAACACAGCAAAGCAGCCATGATTTCCTTAGCTGTCCCACTACTCAGACCTTTGGTGGAACTGTGGGGCAGAAGTTTGTCTTTTAACTAGTATTTCCCTTTTTATACTCCTCTCTTCTTATTTTTACATTTGCTTTCTCATTTTCTGTGCATCTGCTCATGTTTGTGTCTGTATGTGTTTTCAGTGCAGTTGCTGATATATTTGTTTTCTCTTGACCCAAATGTGGCATCTAACCTAGGACTCTCCGCCTCACACAAGTCTTCATGGCTTCAGATGTTTCTTCTTCTGTATTAATTAACTTTTTTTCATGACTATGACCAAACACCTGACAGAAATAACTTAAAAGGAGGAAAGGTTTATTTAGTGCATGGTTTCAAAAGTTTCAGTCCGTCATGATGGGGAGGCAAATCCGCTCACATTGTTGCATCCAGAAAGCAGAGTGGAACAATAATAGGAAAGGACCAGGGCAAGATATAAACCCCAAGGACACACACCCCATGACCTACTTTCTCCAACCAGGCCCCACCTACCACTGTTTCACCATCTCCCAAATTCTATTCAGATTTTGAGTCCATCAACAGACTAAACCATTCATTAGGTTGGAGCCTTCATGATGTAATCATCTTTGGAAATGGCCTCACAGACATGCCTAGAGGTGTGCTTTACTAATCTCCTAAGCATGTCTCAGAGCAATCAAATTGACAATAAAGATTAACCATCACATCTTCTCTACCTTCACATCAAATTTCCTTCTTCTTTTCCCTATATTCCCTTCAATTTCATGTTTTTTACAGTCATTATCAAGACTATAGTTAATTGTAGCCATTTTTATTAGCTTTCTTTCCTGCTAGACTACAAGCTTTGCAAGGGCAGGGACTATTCTCTTTCCTTTTTGTAGTCCCAGAACCTAACTTAACAATTTGGCTTATAGCTCTCAATACATATTTAGTAAATGTGTGGATGAATGAATTATTTCAGGGCAGCAGATGCCAATTGCAATTAAGAAAAAAGTGCTTTAAACTCAAATGAAAGTGATAATAGGATTAATCTCTCCAGTTACTGGAAAATATATTCTTTATCTCTCTCTAGACTGCTTTCTCCATCACCCTTCCCTTCCTCACATCTGGCCAGATACCAGCAATCAGCTTGGCAATTGCACTAGAATTAGAACATTCATGTCCACTTTATTTCTAGCTGACAGACATGGCCAAAGGGCTGCCTTAGGTTAGGGGTACAGTCAGAGGCAGTAGAACAAATATTTTATCATGTAAAACATTTGAGTCCAGTGATAATCTTGGCTTTATTAGTATTCTTACAGATGAGGAAATAGAAAGAAACATTCTAAAAAGTTCTGAAAGATAAACATATATAGTTGATACGACAGACTAGGTATCATCCAACATCATGTAAACAATGCAATTAAGTTTCCAAAGGTGAAACATGAGATTTTGGGACTTTCTCTAGCAAAAACCATTCTTTCTCATTTATTTATTCATTATTCAAAAATTATTTTTGAAGTGTCCACTGGGTATCAGTAACCATGCAAATTCTTGGAGACAGAGTCAATAAGAAAGATGTGTCTATTTGAGGCATTGACTGACAATTAACAGACACACTGGTTAAACTATGGTTTTTTCAATAGTGTTTGTTATGGTTTGGACATGAAGTGCCCCCCTCAAAGGCTTTGTTAAAGGCTTGATTGCTAGTTCCTGGGGCTTTGGAAAGCCAGGTTCATGAATGTACTGACCTAACCAATGGATTAGTCCATTGATGGATTCATAACTGAATGGACTATTGAGAGGTGCTTGAAACTATGGTAGGTGAGGCCTGATTGGAGGAAGTGGGCTGCTTAGGGGATGCCTTTGAAGGGTATATCTTGTTCTTGGCCTCTTTGTCTCCCTGTCTTTCTCCACTTCCTGATCACCTTGAGGTGAGCAGCCTCCTCAGTCACATGCTCCCACCACCATGATACTCTCCCGTGCAATGGGGACTACTGAGCATCGACCAAAACCTCTGAAACTGTGAGCCAAATTAAATCTTTCCACCTTTAAGTTGTTTTACTCAGGTATTTTGTCATAGCCATGGAGATTGGACTCACATAGTGGTGAATGCTTTGATGAAAGTAGTAAGAAATGGTATTGTGGGCTATTTTAGTTGAGGTCATCATAGAAGATCTCAGAGGAGGTAGTACTTGAGATCTACATGAAGAGAAAGATCAAGATGTGTGAAGATCTTAAGGCAGTATTTTGGCAGAGAGAATAGCAGGTATGAAGGCCTTGAAGTGGAAATATGTTCTACTGTTTTTGTGCTTGTTGATTGGAGATGAATAACAGAAATGAAAATGGCCTCTAATGGTCCCAGATCATACAGGGTCTACTCATTCTAGGCATAAGAACAGAGTGATGAGTTGGGCATGGTGGCTAACAAGTGTAATCTCAGTGACTCAGGAGACAGAGACATGAGGATTGGAGGTTTGAGGCCACAGACAGCCTGTGTAACTTAGCGTGACCTTGACTCAAAATAAAAAATTAAAAATGGACTGGGGATGCCACACAGTGAGTAGAGTACTTAAAAGCTATGTGAGAGGCTCTGGGTTCAACCTCATGCACGGTAAAGAAGAAAAAATAAAAAAGAATAAAAGAAAAGAAAGGAAGGAAGGAAGGAAGAAAAAAGAGAGTGTTGTTGATGTAAGCTGAGGCAATGTCCTTTTAGATGGACTCAGTATGATTCAATGGGTGGTATATGTAGCTTGGAGCCATTGTGAGGCTTGGCTCATCTTTCAGAAGCTGGGAGCATCATTTTATTTGTGAATCCTGTGCTTTAATTTTTCTTATTTTTGTTATGGGTGTAATATTTATGAGCCTCAAAGAGCTATTGTGAGGTTGAAATGTAGTAACTTTTAAGACACTTGTTACTCTGCTGGATATACAACTGGCTTTGAATAAATGGCTGCTATTATCACTTCTGGGGCTGGGGTTTATCTCAGATGATAGCACACTGCTCTGCCCTCTCTGAGGACCTAGGTTTTATCCTTGGCACTGCAAAAATGGGAGAAGGACTTGGCAATCTACTCCCAAACCAATCCCGAAACAATCAACCATTGAAACCCAGTGAGGGTCGCTATGTGTTGGACCCAACTCGATGGCACCTAACAATAGCATCATTATTTTTGCCAATATTGAAATAATACAAATTCCACATAACTCAGGCATCTTTTTCTTTGATATGTCCATAGATGATGCAATTTGTGTTTTGTTTCCTTGTTTTTATAAAATGTATTTACAAACTTGCAAACATAGCAAAGCAATGGGGAAAGCTAGAAGCAAGATGATTGGCTTTACTCCAAATAAATATCTGCCCTCCCCTTTAAGTTCTTGGAGTTCCCACGTACCAGTGTCCCTTGGCCGATTTCTGCATTTGTGTCTGCATAGCAACAGTCCAATGTTATTTCTCTTCTTCCTAAATGGAGTGACAGCACTCAGAAGAGCACAGCAGGAAATGGAGCAGCCAGGTGGGTTTTTTCCATGAGGGTTTTATGCATTGACCATGAGAGGTAAAGCCATTGTCCAGCTATCCAGGGAAGCCTCACTCGAACTGAGGATTCCTGGCACGCTCCCAAGTCCTCATCACCTACTACCATGTGTCTTGGATGCATTCTGTTGTCTTGGCAACATGTTGTCCAGAGTTATGGGGGGCAGCTGCCTTTAACCTTTCAGTATCATGTTGCCAGGGCAACAGACTTCATGGGTAGCCAGGCTACTGTCTCTGCATGACACTGCCACCCCTCCCCACCCTCCTACTCGGACTGCCTACTCTTATTTCTGCTACCTTCCATCTGTATCTCTCCACTTGGGCCTTCACAGATCCATTGTCTGATCTTCCTTCCAGCTTCTTCCAATGCCCTTGCCTTTTATTCTCTTGCCATTCCTGTATTATCATTGCTTATACAAAAGCAAATATTGTGTCTTCTTAAAAAATATAAGTACATGGCATAATCAGTTGAAGGAATGATGGGAATGAAGGGGTCAACAATACACCCTGAAAAGAAGGAAAGGAGTTTAATGGAGTTTCTATAGTTTAGTTTAGGATATAGTGGAGATTCTTAAGCTAACTGGACCTTAGAATCAACAAGGGAAGTTACTTTATTTTATAATTATTATTTTAATACAGGGCCTTTGGCTCTATATGCAGGGATTCTAATTTAAAAGGTTTAGGACAAAGTCCTACCACTTGTTATTTTCATAAATTTCCCTCCAGGGATCCTGAGATACAGCCAGGCTTGAGAACCACTGGTGAGTGGAATGTGCCCTATTGCTTCAATTATAAAGTTTTGTGATGGGTCAGGATCTATTTGTTGAACTTGCTTTTTATGGTCCCCAGTGCAATGTGTTTGTGTGGCTAATTAATAAAGATTATGAGGGAAGAAGAAGATCTGGAGAAAAGAAGCTAAAGAGAGGTGGGGAGGAAAGGAAGACAGGAGAGAGCAAGCATTGTATAGTTCTAATTAGAGGTGATGAAAATTAACCATTAGAAGTCAGAGTCCCTGATTCTCTTGCCTTTAGTTTTCAGTTCAGGTTATTAAGAGTGTTGGTCTGCAATTGATTAACATTCTCTTTGGATATGTTTTAAATCCTAGATTTGCCCTGCTGAACAGGAGGCTAGGGTGGGTTAGATTTGAACTTTTAGAAAAGGTCAGCTCCATTCTGTGTCTCTTAACACACACACACACACACACACACACACACACACACACACACACGTCTCCAGGCGTGGTGGCACACACCTGTAATCCAGAGACTTGAGAGGCAGAGGCAAGAGGATCTCGAGTTTGAGGCCAGAGACAGCTGGCGCAACTTAGCAAGACCCAGACTCAAAAAATAAAAAAATAAGCTGGGGGTGCAGCCTAGTGGTAGGGCACTTGCAAACTATGTGAGGCCCTGGGTTCAACCAAGCACCATGAAACAAACAAACAAAGAGCCCAGGTGCCTCCTACATGTCAGGTGCTATCTTTGATATCAGATGGTGCCTTGCTTGCATTTAGTCAATTTCACCCTAAAAGGAGACCAGTGATTAAGCAGTAATACTATTCTTCTTCATTTAAAGATGATGAAACAAGGTTAGAAAGGAAAGCGACTGGCCCATGGTCGCATGGCCCATGGCAGTGTAGAAACCGGAAACTTTGACTGAGCCACAGTAAAGCCTGCAATTTCTCCCGTAGGCATCACCTCCTCTAGAACACTTTCATTTACTTTGTCTTCGTGGGTTGCCAACCATTTATCTGGGAGCAGAATATCCCACCGTCCCAAATGCAGCCATCTGGAGCTTGGGCAAAGTTCATTCCACCCTTGATCAGGGCGTAAATGTCTAGAGCAAGAGAATGACCAGAGGACAGAAGAGAGCGAAAGGAGATGCAAGAAAAAGGGAAGAGAGGTAGAAGAGAAAGGAAGTGCGATGAGTGTATTTCCAGTATCCTGGGTCCAGCCCTGCAGTGCACAGGGTCTCCCATTCTTGCCAAGCTTGTCCCTCTCAAGACCGTGCCTGGGACCCTCAAGCCTATGACACTTGCACGTGGATCCTGGGGGTTCGACTCCTGGGACAGTCCAGACTCTTCCCTGACATTTCTGAGGTGGAGGGGTATTTTATCTACCTTGTTATGTGTTCGGGGGAAATGAAGTCAGATATGCATCAGTCTAAGGTCTAAGCTTCCATCCCACAGATGTGATGTGGACAGAGAGGGATCGTGTCCTTGTCTTGCTTCCCTGGTGTCTACAGGTCTTAGCTGCAGGCCTTGTCATTTCTACTTGAACAATCTTAGAGAATCAGCTGTAACTGCTATTACCCTGGACCAAAATCCTTACCAGTTACTAAAGGTGGTGCCCAAAGGCAGCTTCTATTGGCCCCTCCTCTGCCCCCTCCTGCTTTGCCTCTCTTTTTGCCTGGCTTTCAGGACCTGTTCTACCTGCTTAGTCCCCTGATGACCAGAAACCTCTTTCTGGCCAACAGTGGCATTAAGTTGTGTGAAAGATGTCTAGATTGGGGTGGTGGGCCAGATACATGGGTGTGCTCAGAGAATAAGTGTGAGAGGTGAATTGGTCGCACAGTGAGAGAGCCCTTTTACAGGAAGAGAGGCCCTTGTTTCCTCCGCTCATGATGGGGACAAAGCAGAGGACACGAGTTGCCCCAAATACTTGTATTGGTAATGACAGCTCCTTTGAGCTTTGAGATCAGAGGGGAACAGGCTATGTGCTCCTGGAAAAGGGCCTACATCGCAAGGTGGGGTGGATGGGTGGCAGTGTTTCCACGAGTTCCTTTCATCTCTAACATCTGTGATCTATGAATAATTCTCTTCCCTTTGGCCCTGGCTGGCCGCTAGCCTGGAGTCTCTGGCAGAGCCTCCCCCCAGCACCCTTTTGAATGGAGACCACAGAGGGTCTTCCACTCTGGAGGGGTGACTCTGGAAGCCAGACCTGGATCTGAGGGCAGGAAAGAGCTGACTTCCAGAGGTCGAGCCCAGGGACAGAGGGATGCAAGCAGGAAGTGTGAATGCTGCCATCTCCAGGACTGGGCAGGCCAGGTGTGAGGACCAGCAGTTCAGCCCATAAGTGGGTGTTATCCAGTGGCAGCAACAGTGGCATTTCCAGCTGTAGTCATGAAAGACCATGGAGGGGCCTTTTTATCGCATCTCCTTCGCTCTCTTCTGTCCTCTAGCCGTTCTCTTGTTCTGGACATTTAAGCCCTGACCAAGGGTGCAATGAACTTTGCCCAAGCTCCAGCTGGCCCCGTTTGGGAGGGTGGGATATTCTGCTCCCAGGAGGACCCAGGTCAGGACACCCCGCAGGGTGGAGAGAGAGGGTCAGGGCCAGAATCCCAGTTCTCATTCTGCTTGCCTGCCATGTCATTTTTCCAGGGACATCTAGCCTGTCTGTATCAGAAGAAGCTAAGAGACAGTTGGACTCTTCTTGTGAAGACCCTGGTCCCTGATCTCTGTCCCTCTCTGAGGCTAAATTGGTGGCCAGTTTTTACCAAGTGGAGTCATGTGGCCTTCAGTGTTCTGGGAGTTCTCCCATTCACCCCCTGGTCAAAGAGGAAAGGATTGTTAACTCAATGAGAAGTTACCGGTGTCATCTCAGTTCTTCCCGAGGGGAGACTGGTTCCATAGTTATTATGAAAACCAGTCAGTACAGCAGAGAGGGTGTGAAGGACCCGGCAGAGCTCCCTGGCTGCTTTGGTTGGAGGGCGTTTTCTTTCCCTTTGGCATTTCTCCTCTTGTGTTCTCATTGACCCAAAAGGCCCTCTTGGTGATTATGGTTGGGGCTTCTGGTGCTCTAGAACATGCTCTTATCTTGAGCTGCTTTCTCATCTGTGAGGAGGTAGCATTAAGGCTTGAATAGATTTCTTTCCTGTGTTTCTGGAATGTACAAGTAGCAGCCCTGACCAGCTTTGTCACCCAGATATCTCAAAGGTGAGTCCTGGAAAAAGTTATGCAATTGAAAAAGAATGGATTTTAATCTAGTTTTTGTTATTTACTCCATTTTCTTCTCTCCCATTTTGGCATCTCCTGCTTCCTTGGTCATTCTCTGCCCTTATTCTTCCTCTTGTCTGCCCAGAGGACTCCCCTTGCTCTGCCCCGTCTCCCCACATGGTCCACCCATGTGGCTTTTCTAAGAAGCAGTGTTACTCAGCCCTGGGACTGTCTTCCATGTATCCCCCAGTAGTTTCTCCTTACAGACTCCTGTTGTGTTTCAAACCTTGGAGACAATCTATAAAACTAAGTCCTTGCAGGTTCTGAATAAGGAGGAGCAATGAATATGTGACCTTTCCATAGGCATTTTAATTTTAACTCAGTGGAAGATGTTTGTAATAGAATTTCAGATACTTGTGGGCCTATTTGTCCTTTGTTGTTAGGAGCTGTTGAGTTGGATCTGATTCATAGCAAATTTAAGTGTGGCAGAACAATGCCTTACCCCACACTGTCCTGTGCACATGATCTTTTTGTTTGAGCCTGTTGTCGCAGTCACTATGTTTCTTCTAATTTTGAGTCATGCCATATCAGCAGAAAGAGGTTCCAGGGGCTTTATTCCATTCCTATCACTAAGGTTGAGTTTACTTTGAGAAGGCAACTCTTCCCCAGTCATTTCTTGAATGCCTTCCAGCCTGGGGGGGGCGCTCATTTTCCAGCACTATATTTGGAAGTGCTTCTCTGGTATTCACAAGGTTCAATGGCTAATTATTTCGGGAGTGAGCTGCTGGGTGCTTCTCCCTAGTCTGTATTAGTCTGGAAGTCTCTTAGGGAGCCTAGTAGAGAGTTATGTATTTAAAACAGAAGATACTTTCCTGACCAGCACAAATCATGCCATATTCTGGAAGCTTTGTCAATCCTGGCATAAAACTGGCTCTGTTGAGAGACTTTTCCGGGGGCAGGGACACAAAAGGAAGCCACCTGAGAAGGCGTCAGTCATCCCTAGCTAAGCAAGCACCATCCAGAACCTGCTCTGGAGCCTTGGCAAGCAGTTGGTCTGTTAAGACTGCTGTGCTTCTGAGGCTCCTTCTGGGACACAGGAGAGTATCCAGGAGACATGGGAAGAGCACATTAATCCATGAGCTCTGACCACTTTAGACTGCCCTAACTTCCACCTTGTAGCGAGGGCTCCACCTCTGCTCCCTGCACTAAGAGTCCCCAGCTGCCTTTTGCTGCCTAGGAGATGGGACCCTTGGCCTGCCAGGCATGGGGCCTCCTTTGGGTCTTCCTCTCTTGGATCCTGCCTCCTCCTTTCTGCCTTCCGTTTCCTCCTCCCTCTGCTCCCTGCTCCCCTGTCACCTCATTTCTGGTTCATGCTTCTCCGTCCTCTCCTCACCTTGTCCTCCCCCTATCTCTCACGCCGCATTCTTCCACATGACTTCTACTCTATGTGGCACACAGCTACCTTCATGCGTCATCCTGTCAGTCCCGAGGTCCCTCCATGGCCTGCCTTTGGACCTGGCATAGTTATAAGTTCCCAGGTGGTCTGTTCTTGATTCCAGGGCTGTCACACATTAGTTTTATAGTCTGTGGAAAGTTGGTTCAGTTGGCTACAACTTGGCATTTAATGAGGGCAGCCAAGGACGTATGTCCTGTCTCTGTAGGACCCAGGTAACGCACCTCCACTCCAGGGCAGAGAAGCACTCCAGCAGCCTGGTTCACGTTCACACTGTGGCCATGGAGAGCATCTGGAGAAAGAGTTGTGGCTTAGCAATGCTAATTTATTGATTACCATTGCATATTTGTTTAACTGAACTTAATATTGAAATCATCGCAGATGTCTTATAGTTTATTTATTTTTGCCCTAATGAAGAACCCAAGGCCTCACCCAAGCTGTGCAACTGCTCTCCCACAGAGCTGCATGCTCAACCCATTTTTTACCTTTTGAGTCAGGATGTCCTTATGTCATGCAGGCTGCCTCTGGACTCAGACTCATGATCCTCCAGCCTCAGCCTCCAGAGTCACTGGGATTATAGGTATACTCCACTACACCCAGTTTATGTCTTGTAATTTTAAAAGTCTAAAAAGGATTTGTGTTCAATACAATAAATGAAATTCATGCCTGGAAATATGGGCTCAGATTCTGGCAGTTTTTCTTATTAGTTTGGTGAACGTGGGCTACTTAACCTTTTTGTGCCTCCGATTCCTTAAGCCATTCAATAAGGAAAGCAATTACAACCACAACTCATGTTTGGCCTGCTTCAGCCTCCTGCTATATGCACTCATTTTTCTTCCTCTCTTATTCCTGGATCTGTTTTGTGATACAGTTTTCCATCTTAACTGTCCTGTTATTTTTACCAATGTTTCTAGGAATCTCTTCTCTTAGTTTTATGCTTCTCTTTACTTTTTTTTAGCTTGTTCCTGCCTCTGTTTCTTGATTTCTCCTTCAGCATCCTCTCATTAAATTTTCACTTCCTTTTTAGATGTATTTCCTGATCCATTTTGCCTATCACTCAGTGTTTCTGGGCTCCCAGAAGAATGTATGGTTCTTAATTACTTATAAGCATTAGAGAATAATTAAAGAAATGATATAATGACTTTTCGTATATATCCTAACAGCATTGGACGGGCTCGATGATGGTTAGTTGGACCATATTGACCAGAGGGGTGGTTTGAAGTGGGATATAGCTATAAAGAGTCAATAGAAGCTGAACGTGTTAGCACATGCCTCTCATCCCAATGACTCAGGACACGGTGGCAGGAGGATTATGAGTTTGAGGACAGGGGCAACCTACGTAACTTAGCAAGACCCTGTCTCAAAGTTTATAAAAAAAATGGGCTGGGGGTGCAACTCAGTGGTAGAGCACTTGCAAAGTATGTGCCAGGTCCTGGGTTCAACCCCCAAGTACTGCCAAAAAAAAAGTGTATAGACCAGGCCCTCAATTCAATTCCTACCACCAAAAAGAAAATAGAAAGGGTCTAAAGAAGTTTTACTTTCATTTTCAAAGAACTGGAAATAAAAAATAATAGTTACATACAGCTAGGAGTATATAACTTGGAGCTGTACCACTGTGGTGTCCAATCCCATCAGATCTCAGAAGCTAAGCAGAATCAGGCCTGGTTAGTATAGGAGGAGAGACCGCCTGGGAACACCAGGTGCTATAAGCTTGGGTGAAGGACCCAGCAACCCACTCCCAAAAAACAATCAGCCGTTGAAAACCCTGTGAATAGCAGAGAAGCACGACAATACTGTTTTGCCTATTGTAGGTCGGGTGGCTGTGAGTCACACACTGACTCAACCACACCTAACAACAACAACTACAGGAGTGTATGAAATGAGAAGTATGGGTTACCAATATCTAAATTGAAGGGAGAGGGAAGAGGGCTAATCATTTTTATTTCTTTAGAATAATGTGGGTCATCTAGGCAATGTACTAGATGGAATGCTGCTACTCATAACAGAGGGACTTTTATTCTTGAGCTGCTCCATTGGACTGAATGGGAATAGGATTCAATATCAGTAGGAATTATGAGGGCAAGAACCCCCAAGCTAAGAGGTCTGGTTCTCATCCTTGCTTTATGTCCAACCATAGCTACTCTGGACAAGATTGTTAATTTCTCTTGGCCTTTTCTTGATCTGAAAATGAAGGAGGGGCTTGGGATTTATAACCCATTCAAAAAGTTGCTGATATGTTGACTAAGAGAAGATGTTGATGAAGGAAAGGTGACAAATGAATAGGGAGGAAGCCACCAAAAGTGGACAGGAGTCAGGGTAAATAGATTAAAATAAACAAAGTAAGTAAGTTACCATGGAGAAATAGGAAGGTGTACAGTCATTTTCTGAGGGTTTTTGTTTTGTTTTGTTGTTGTTGTTGTTGTTTTCTTTGCAGTATTAGTGGTTGAACCCAGAGCCTTGGCTTGCATGCTTTACAAGTACTGGACCACTGAGCTACACATCCAGCCTATTTTTTTACTTTTTGAGACAGTCTCACTAAATTACGTAGACTGCCTCTGGTCTCAAACTTGCGATCCTCTTGCCTCTGCCTTCCCAGTTGCTGGGATTACAGGCATGTGCTATGAAGCCTGGCATTTTCTGAGGTTTTAAACTGTATCCTTGCTGGTGGGTTTTATGATAGTGTGTGTAGAGTGTGGCAAGGAGAAGATTGTAGCTCTTGACCTGCAGTGAGGGAAGGAAAGGAGTTTCCTGGGAAGGACACACTGCCTTTGTCTCCACTCCATTCCACTCCTCACCCCTGTCTGGATGACCAACTCTCTTGCTGGCCTGTGTCAAAGTCAGTTGAGCCTGGAAGGGATCTCAGAGTCTAGTCTAATGTCCTTATTTCATGGTAAAGGACACAGAGGCTAAGGAAGATGAAGTGACCGCCGGAAGCCACTCCTCAGTTCTTTCCTGAGGTTGGCCTACTTTTCCAGATTACCAGGTCAGACTCTGAGAGGGCTCTAACTTCAACAAGATTCCGATCCTCTCTAGTAGTTCATGGTGCAGCAGGTAATATGGTATGATGTTACCATCTCTCCTCTCAACTGATAAGAAGTGGGAACAAGGGCAAATTCAAAGTAGGATTGGGGTGGGGCAAGGATATGACATTGTAGTGTTGTCTGAGATAATTGATTGAAAATATATTAACAAGTGGGTCAGATATTTTTAAAATTATTACTTAATGAATTGTTGGACTATATATAGTAGAAAACCTATATAATGAAGGTTGTATGAATTTATGATAAACATAGGCAGGCAGATGGAAAAGTCTGAATGAAGGAGATTCTACCTGGTAGAGACTCTTTCACAAGTGAAGAAAGCTTCTAAAAATGTGTCCCAACTATTCATAGGCCATAGGTAGCCCTTCTCTTTTCTTGAATAGTGCCCTGAGGGTACCTGCTTCCCATCTCATCTGCAAGCATTTCTCTAACTGAAATACTTTGGAAAATACATATAGAAATGTGCTTGTAGCTCAGGAATCATGCAGGAAGAGTAAGGACACTTCTAAAACAAAGAAGGAAATCAGAAGAGAGGTCAGGAAGAAACTTCACATGTGGTTGGAAATGGGAAATTGTTTAAAAAATAACCAAAACTTTTATTTCATGATGCTTTCCAGTTTTCAAAGTGAATTTATTTACTATGTCTTAATTTGACATTCATCACAATTGTGCAAAAGAAGAAACTGAGTTGTAGATGGTCTCTCTGAAAAGTGAAGTAACTATTACTATTATCTTCCTCGCTCCCTAAGACTCTGAGAAGTTAAATCATATACCAAAGATGGAGAAATTTTAAATGGTTAGGAATGGTGAGCCTTACTTTAATGCCTACAGGAGAAGAGAACTATAATGGTGACACATGGTGAGTGGTGCCAGGTAAGTACAGGGGTGTCACATAAAATGCACAGAGTTTGACCATGGGAATTCTTTGTTGCCCTTGGCTGATGAACTTTCAGAAAAATGAGCTTAGATGGGGCTGGGAAGAATCAAGAAGTTGCTTCTAGGGAAGAAAAAGAGGCTATGGGTGTGTGGAGTCCACATGCTTAAAAGCAAAGGCACATTGGAAAGGTTGAGCAATCATCCTAGGATGGGAATTATGGGTAAAGGCCCACACAGAGGAATTTTAAAGTAAGGACACTAGGATTAAATCTCATTTTCATGAACAAAATGTAGCACCCTCAATGGAAGGATGGCAAACCCAAGTCCACAATCTCTCACCTTCTCTGTCCTCCCCTGGGGAAGGAAAAGAGCCCCTCTGAAAGCTTTTCCCAGCATGCACTTGACCTGTTCTGAACAAAGCCCACAATGGGCAGGGACATTTTCCCTTCATTAACACTTCATTAAGCTTTGTCAGATAGAAGTCTCCTAGCCAGATCCTGGCAAGGGACTCTCACTGAGGTGATAATGAGGAGAAAATGTACTAGTTTTTGGGCCTACTCCAGAGTTGTTGAATGTAGGCTAAAATATATTTTGATAACATTGACTTTGAAATGGGTATTAAGCATCACTTTACACTGGGTGGTGTAAATAGCATACGTAGGCCTAAACAGACAGAGACATGCTTGCCAATATAACAGGACCCATTTTAGAGAGATTTGGTGATTTGTTACAAACAGATTATAAAAATATGAGTTGTGTTGGATTTTGGAAAGGATGAGATATCGATAGATCTGCAACTTGTACCTATTGTTTTAAAAAATGCCTTCTTCAGAAACAGGCATAACAATTTCCTATGGCTCTAGGGCTGTCGGTGCTTCTAGCTCTAATTGATGTCTTCTATCTATTTAATATTTATCAACCACCAAGTATTCTTAGAATTAAGCAGTGCTCACTTCCTAGTAGTTTTCCCAGGGTTTCAAAAGTTCTGTCACATAGATTTAATTAATTTAATCAATTAATACCTGAAAGTGCACATATTTTAAGAAAAAAGATAGTTCATCTTTACTCTGAGGAAGCTTTTGATTTGATTGTCCACAAATAAATGGAAAAATATGAAAACTGGATCAAATATGAATGGCCCCTAGAAGCAGTCGATGTCGACACCATAGGCTGGAAGATCATACTCAGAGTAACCAGCAATCTGAAGTTACTCCAGATTTTATGTGTATATGCACATTTGTACATGTATGTGTGCATGTATACAGTTTTGTGTACTGTGTATGTAGATTCTGGAGACCATAACACATGGCCAAAGGGAATTTTCAAGGTCGTGTTCCTGGGCCCAGTCTTACCATTATCATTTTTTTAAAAGCAGGATTGTGATAACAATAAAGCAGATTTCCATAAATAAATAAATACATAAAAAATTTTTTAGAAAGGAAAAATGTAACCATTCCAACATTCCAATAAGCAACTAATCAGAAAAGGAGTTGAGAAGACTATCATGTATGGAACACCCACTGTGTATAAGAGCTTTGTATGTGTTGTCTCATAATAATACTCTGAGTTATTTTGTTGGCGAAAACCTATCACCTCCCTGGACCTCACTTTTACCCTATTTCCATTATGAACTGTAGAAGTTAGCCTTCTTTTCAGGCCCATTTTCACAAAAAGTCAATATTTTGATAATTTTATCCAATTATGTTATGATTAACTCCCTGGAAAGTGGTCTAGGATTAATTAATTCATTCAGTAAAGATAATTGAGTGTCCATTACATGTTAGATGTGCAAATAGCTGAGGGTACAGTTCCAAAGTTAGAGAAAGAGATGCACATAAATAGGTTTTAAATCACTCGTAGCAAGCAGAATGCTTCACTAAAGGAAAACAGATGCAGAACTCAAACCAAGCCAACTGACTCTGAAAAACCAAGACCTAGGAAGCTATCAGAAAAAGTCTGCAGCCATGAGCTGCAGAAGCTAAGCACAGTCGCCTTAGAAACTGTAAGGATTTGTCTCACACAGCAGTAAAACGATGCCTATTAAAACTGATGGTAAGCTTGACACTTAGTACGTGGTTACCCACTGATGTTAGGTGAATGCAAAGAATGGAAGAATTTAAGCAAAAATGGCCACTGTCACACAGTGAACACTCTGTTCACTGAATCAGGGACTGAATCCAGAAGGTCCCTGAGTCAGGAGTGTCAAGTTGGAGCATGGCATTACAAAGCCCCCTCCCCAGTGTTCCTAGGCCAGAGTCATTCCCTCCCCAGAGTCCATCCTCTGCTAGGAGAGCCCGATGGTTAGTGAGAACTTTGGAGCTTCCAGCACACATAGCCTCTGATGCCCGTTGTGTGCAGGAGAGGAGTCCTGCTTTTTAATTCATAGACTAATTATTTTATAATGATGGTGGCAGTAATGGCTTGATATTGCATCATTCACCTTTATTTTCTCAACTAGAGATTTTTTTTTGAAGTCCTATACTACTTTTGTTTGTTTGTTTGTTTGATTTTTTAAGGTATTGAATCTACAAATAAAACCAAACCAGGAAGTACTTCATCTCAGAATAAAGGACACTCCTTTAAATTGAATACATTTAGCTGTATCAACAACATACTATATTGTTCTTATTGTTCTCATTTCTCTGTGGGCCAATGATAACTTTACCATGGATTGTCATTGATCCATGGGCCAGTGGTTGGGAAGCACTGGTATAGATATTATTGCCAGAGGCAGAGTTTCCAAGGAAATTATTTCTAAGAGCCATGGATATAGATGTGTCCCCTAAACTGTTGATCTAGAGCTTGACAGGTGGGGTCTCTGCTTATCTCCTGTTTCTCTGACAGAAATTACAGAGTGGTGAAGAGTTTGCAGCGAGGTTCTATGGTACATCATAATCTCCTTCAATGACAGCCTGATGAGGCTTGGGGATTGGGGGATGTGATCGATGTACTCTGTCTTGGCTTAGCAAGCCTTTTATTTCTATCCTGTGTGACATATTCATCAATAATCGGGAAAAATAAAATCTAGACACAACTTTCTGGTTGGAAGGTTATTTCAAAAGTGCCTTACAGAAGAGAGAGGGCTTATTTGAGAGTTAGAAATGCTGGGTTAGAGTTTTGGCTCTGGCTTGGCTAGCAATCTTGGACAAATCATTTCATTTATTTGGTCTCAGTTTCCTCATCCATAAAATGAGAATAGCATCCCCTGGGGCACATCAAGTTATCTTCAGGGTTAAAAAAAACCAACAGTAGCTTTACATTTCCCCACAAGTAGACTACTTAGGCTAAGAAAAACGCTATGTTTCTTTGCTTTGAGTTAATATTGTAACAGCTCATTGATGTACAGTTATCTCATGCTGTTCCAATGTCTATTTATAAAAGGAGGAAAACTATGATTACTTAATAGATGCATGAATATAGGGCATTATTCACACCCATAGCAAGTAATGATTTTTTCCTTACTTCTTCTTGCTCCTGGTGCCTGGAGAATCAAGCCAAAGGAGTTCTTACATTTACTTTTTAGAAGTGTATAAAAAATGGTAGGAAACAATTCAAAGCTCAGAGAAGGAAAAAATAGACGAAAGATGTAGCATGTTGTTGTTGTTGTTAGGTGCTGTTAAGTACTGTCCAACTCATAGCTACCCTATGTATAACAGACAAAACATTCCTCACCACTGTGCCGTGTCTTGCACTATTGTCAATGCTTCTCTACTATTCATAGCATTTTCAATGGGTGATTTTTTTCAGGAGTGGGCTGCCACGTCCTTCTCCCCAGCCTACAGCACCCAGTATTCTCAGGTCTCTCATCCAAGGACTAACCAGGCCCACCTCTACTTAGCTTCCAAGATCAGACAGGATGGAACACCTGGGTGTGTGGCTGATGGCACAAAAACATATCAAAACAAAAAATCAGCTATATCGTAGTATTTTAAAAGTAAGTTCATAAAGAAACAGCCAGTGATCTTTGACATATAAAAGGTAGAAAGGGATCTAATTTGAACTTTGCTTTATATTTTTACTATGTTAATTGTTGTATGTTAGTTAGCATTACATCTATGAATTTTTTAAGATTTCCTGTAATCTTGTATACTACCCAATTTTATACCAGAGAAAACTGAGGTCCAGAGATATTGAGTGGCTGTCAAGGTAGCATATCAGGTAAGAGGTCAGCCAGCATTTAACCAGATACTTTTGACTCCCAGTCACAAGATACCCCCGACACTGATACAATATGCATTGCTACTTCCTAATGCAGAGTAAGTGCCCAAAGCTCTTTCCTCATCTCTGGAATTTTTTACCTATCTTATTCTGCTGTTTTTCCTTTCCAACAAGATGACCTTGGATTGCCTTCCAGCTGTATGTTTCTGGAATGCTTGGATTCATACTGAATGAATAGGTTCCAGAGGGAGTAAAGCCAGCCCCGGTGATATGAGGAATGCAGTGGGGCAGAACTGAGAGGGACAGAATAAAATAGAGCAGTGCTTCATGTACGGTGGTATCATACACAATGTCCTCCGAGAGCTGAGGTAAAACATGCCCCCCACCACGGGAGATACAAGTGGTTTGATCTTTCACTAGAGGATCAGCTCATTTTCCTCTAGCTAGGTGGGGAGAAACATTCCATTTTGTTCTGAAATAACCAAGTATAAAAATATTCTGTGGTCTGTATATAATATAAATAAATATGCATATCCAGATTTTCTATTATGGGCATTTTAGTTTTCATTTGAGTGTACTGGTTAATTCAAAAATATCACAGCTTTGAGCTTGTTTATTAATCACTAGAGGTGAATTTTCAATACTTAATGAATGTTGTTGGGTTGCACATTGTTCTTGGTTGTTTGGGATTTTCTTGAGCCTGTCCTTGTTTCTCAGAGGACTGTGGACAACAGTGGCATAAATTTGAGACGTGTAGTCACAAGACTGTTGTCTGACACCTGGGTCTTTAGTTTGGCTCTGCCTCTTGCCGACTGCATAACCTTGGGCAAATCACTGCACCTCTTCGAGCCAAAGTTTCTTTGTCCATAAAAATGATAATGGATGACGTAATGATTGAAATGAGGTACACAAGAGTGCTTCGTTCAGCTATAATCACTGTGTCAACCTTAGGTGCTGTTATTCTGGGTGGAAGGAATTGAAAAAAAATCAAAGATTTTCACAGTGATGATCGTATGTATAGTTACATTTCATCTGCTTGAATTACTTTCAAATTTCCTTCATCTGGAAAAGATTTTAGCCCAAACCTCTCCTCTGTCTAAGTCAGGCACACCAAAGCCATTTTGGGGCTCCATCACCCTTACTGAGTTGCTTCTCAGCCCTGATCCAAACTTTCTCCCTTGTTCTGGGGATGCCTGTGTGCTTTATGCCACATTAATTAACTTAAAATGATGGCAAGTCAGCCTGTTTGGCCACTATGGATTCTTTGCTGTTTCCCATCTAGCTTCGTTCACCTTTTTGCCGAGGTATGCTTCCCAGTGCCAGAGCGGACTTAACCTCACAGTGTGATCACTAAGTGTTAGAAAGAGACATTAGTGGCATCTGGTTGCCATGTGTAAGCAGAATGAATCTCTGAAAGGACCCACAAGAAGTGGTCCAGGTATTGGGTGTTCTGCTAAGTGACTGCTGATAGGATTTGCTCCCCAAACATGGTGTCCCAGTGGGTCAGGTTGTCAAAGAAGGTCCTACAATAACACTGTAAGGAGAAAGAGAGTGCCTTCCTGCTGCCACACAGCAGCAGGGTGCCAAGAGCAAGCTGGCAGTTCCTTCTATGCACCTACCCCAAAATACACTCTTGAGCAAGACAGCTAGCTTCTCTAGCCCTCCTTTCCCCAATTTGTCCTGGGTAGACAGCTTCAGGGCCATGTTAGAGATTCTCTTGTGTCATACCTGATCATCAGTGACAACCAGCAGAATGAATGTTCTGAGCCTATTAATCCTGGTAGGGGCAACAGGAAAGGGGAGAGGTAAAATCAGGGAATAAGAAAGAGACATCGCAGGAGGTGGAGGCCAAAAGGTTGGCACTGTGATCTGAAAAGGCCATTTAAATAATGTAATGAAACAATGCATGGATAATTCAATTATTCTTAAAATGCAGGTTAATTCAATGGAGGAATGGAGGGAAAGAGAGCAAAGGAAGTCGGGAAGGAAGATCAGAGGTTGGCAAGGTAAAAAGTGCTGCTATCATTGAGTTTGGAGAGGTCAGAGTGCTTCAGATATGGCAGTTTTCTGTTTTTTGGTTTTTAATTCTGCTTTCTTTTGTTTTGTTCGGAACGGGGATTTAGACTAAGAGTTGTTTTTTCCTCAGAGAATGACGCATCCAAAGAAATATCACGGGCTTGAAGGGTAGAAAATGGACTGTGCAGGTGCTTTGGGCCATGTCTGGCTATATTCCAGGCTTTGTCCTGAGTAGAATTTTAAACAGTGAGTTTGCTGAACACTTGGTTTCCTCTCTCCTTTTCCCCACTTGCTATGTATGTGTTACTCTTTCCTATTCTCGCCCTTCTGATACACAGCCTTTCGCTCATTTAATTTGGTAGAAATGAACGGTTCCACTATTCCTCTTAACTCCCCCCCTTAGTCTTCAAATCCCTTGGTAATTCAGGGAGATCCAGCTAGAGGGAAAAGCAGAATTGTAATCAAGGAATACATGGTATGAGATTTTCCATTAAACAAATATTCAGTCAAATTTGTTAGAAAGGCATTGTGCCCACAGCATGTCTCACATAGGCTGGGAGTGGGATCCTCTCGCCTGCTCCCAGATTTCTATCAGCTACCCTACCACCATCGGGGCTATCCCAAATACACACACATCATCAGTGCAGACATTGTGCTTGCTATGCAGGGCAGCTTCAGCATAGCTCCTGAAGCCCCACTTTCCTACCACTTTCCACCCTCTGTGGAGAAATTTGAGGCACCTATGGAGTGAAGAGCAGTGATCAAGAGTAGTGAATTTCAACATGAAAATCAGGTTTTGCTGCCTCTGACCTGTTTCACCTTAGGTAACTTCTTAACCTTTGAGAATTGCAAGCTCCTCACCATTAAGTCAGTGTGATAATATCAACCTGGTGGGCTCAACAGAGGAGGAAATGGCTTACCTCACCCCAGTACTCAGCGCTAGGCTTGGTGGGGAAGGGAAACTTTCTCATTGCCAAGCCCTCTGCCTCACTCTGCACACATTTCATTCAGTCCTCAGAACAGTCTTGTAGGGTAGAGGTTATTGTACAAGCAAAGAAATTCAGGGTCCAGGGGTTTGGGTTTGAGCGAGGTCCTGCTTGTGTGAAGTGATGGAAGCAGACTAATCTCAGAGAAAGGTCTGTTCTAGGTTGGAGAGGACAAGCTTGGAAGAAGCGATTCATGGAGAGAGGGGCCTCATTTCCTTTATTTTGGGACCCAGTGAAGACTCCCCTAGGCCTTGAGGGCTCTGCCTTGAGACATGATCATGACAGAGATAAGACAGGCCCCTTCTGAGGTGTTTATGGAAGGGGCACTTTGTAAGAGAGCACAGCAGAGCAAGTGGAAATTTCAGCTTCATATGCTAAGAATAAATCCATATAGCAAATGACTTGATGTAAGCTGACGAACAAAAAAGGAGAGTGTGGGCCTGGGAATAGCAGTGCCCCCATCTGCTTCTATTATTGCTGTTGCGCTAAGAGGAGAAGGCGCTCTTCTTCCATTCCCTGTGTCTTCCGGGAGCTCGTCAGGTTGCCTGGACACCTGTGACACATGCTGCTCCCTGCCTCAGCATCGGAGGGAGCCTGTGGCCTGGAGCCACTTGCCCCTTTTTCTCACGTTTTGGCTCGGTCCTGCCCTCTGGAGCACCTATGGCTCCTTCGGTCTTGTTCAGAGATCCTGGGGCCCCAACCGAGGAGAAAATGGGAAGGCAGGTAGGCAAGGAAGAAAGACTTTTGAAAAGAAAAGGATCCAAAGTGACGCAGCAGGCAATGTGATCGCGAACTAGTTGGAAGGTAAAATAAATGCTGCACATTAAGTGCATAATTTGAGTAATTAATGTTCCAGATGGGAGAACAGTTTTATATTCTTATTCATATTTTCCAAAGGTTCACAGCCACTCAGTAAACTGTTTCCTGAATTGCTGTCATCACTGGCTTGATCCCAAAGGACCACACATGGCATAGCTTCATGTAGGCATGGTTTCCAGGTGGCTTTTAGATTTTTTTTTAACAAATGAAAAAAATTTTTCCCATTAGGCTAGAATTCCAGGCCAATGAATGGGTTACAGGCATGGCCAAATTATTGGTGTCCTTGGCCCTCCATGCTCCTGGTTCCCTACACCTCTGGCAGAAGATCACAACCCCCTAGGGGCTCCCAGGAGGAGGCCTCAGTGCAGTGGGCAGGTTTGACTTTGGGCCACAGTTCTGCATATAGTCTCGGTACAAAAAGGTTGAGAAGTACTGACTTACCATCTATGTGCCTTTGGGAAAATCTTTCTTAAGATACAGGTTTTCTATATGCAGATACAACCCCCAACTTGCCCAAATCAGAAAGAAAAGATCCAGTTTAGAAATTGCAGCTTCCTGTTTGAAATCACCCTTGAAGAATGGCCAGGCCCTGGGCATCATCTCCCTCTGGCCCTCGGCAGGCTTCAGGCCTCTTCTTTCTCTCTTAAGCCCCCTACATGCTTTTCCTTTCTTCTTCTTCATAGTTGAACTATTTAACACGATGTTTAAAGGCATGCCTGGCTGCCTTGTGGAGATCCAGAGTTGCCATGGCAATGTGGCCTGTTTCTCCAAATTAGGACATATTCCTGCTGTCTTTTAGAAAAAAAAATGTAGTAAGTGTTCTCTCTCACCCAACTCCTTGCTTCCTTCAATCCTGCCCCGCCTTTCTCCCACAGAAGGCTAATTTAAGTATTTGTCCCCCGAACTGCGGAGGTCCACAGGCCTGGGAGGTCTCCCTGTTGATCTGCCCACCCCCATCCTCCAGCCCTGTCCCTGTGGGTCTGTAGCAGCAGAGATGCCATTTCAGTGGCCTTTAGAGACCTTTCTGCTAGGTTTGCTCCCGATGCCTGTTTGGGTTGGGCTGGGCTGCTACTAAATGAATTTCAGTTTCACCTAAAAACCTTTTGTGAATGGAAAAAGATAAGAGAGAGACAGCTTGGATTTTAAGTATCATTTCTCAGGACTTTCTCTCAGACACACAAGTACTTTAGGAGGTGCTGGCATGATAAACAGGATTCAGACTAAATGAGGGTGCAGGCACCTAGTCTTTTCCTACACAACTCATTTCTGGATCCCAGAGAAATATGAACTTCAAAACAAGGAGGCTCTGTAACTGAGGATAACAACAGAAATTTGTCAATGTTAAAAAGGAAGAAGGGGAGAGAAGGAGGGAGAAAAGGAAGAAGGAAGGAAAGAAAGACCAGTGCATGGAGGAGTTGGATTTCCTCAGGGTTATTTCTGCTCCACAGGTTATAGAGTGCTCCATGAGTCACTTGATTTACAGCCTGGGATGAAAAGGAAGGAAGGAAGAGAAAGAGAAGGGCAAGGCAGATTTAACTCCCCCCTCTCATTTTCATTCTTGCTGCTCTGTCCTTGACACATGAAGGCCAATTAGAAAAAGTTCCTCTTGCCCATGCTCAGGACAGAGGCGAATGAAATAGGAGGCGTTTTAGACTCAACTGGGGAGTCTAAAAAAAACGCAGATGTCTAGATCTCTGCCACAGAGAGTCTGATGGGGTCATTTTGGGATGTAGCCTGGCTACCAGAATTTTTTTTTAAGAAAAAGTTCTTCAGTTGCTTTTCATGTACAAGAGAGGTGAGATTTACAGGCTTAGATAGGGCTTGTTTTTAGAAGGAAGTAATCATGGCTGTCACCCATTTTGCTGTGAAGTAGCCATTTCTGAGATCATTGCACGAAAGCCACATCGTCCTGAGAATTAGTTAGCTCAAACCTTCCTTTCTCTTCACTGCATATCTCTTTTAGAAAACACAAGGTCACTTGCCGGACTTCATGAAACATCAAGTCCTTTGACCTGTAAGAGGGGTAAAGGGAAGATGCCAACACAAGGAGCAAGGTAAACAAGGCCAGGGTCCACCAACCACCTGGCTGGAACAGGATGGGCACCTAGGCAGGGTCCGAAGTGGCAAAGGTGCTCACATTTAGGTTGAAAGACGATGCTCTTATTTGTGAACCTGAAAGAAACCTGACTTGACATTTGATTTGCTTCTGGATATTCAACTAAAGCTGCTGACAGAACTCCCTGTGGAGGTCTTCAGTGGTTTTCAAAATTAACAAACAAGTAGCAGTGTTTTTACTCTGTGCATTTTTCTTGCAGTTGCCTGTAGACCCTGGGCATAAGTTATAGCAAGAGGTCATGAGCCTTCAATTTACAGGCTTTTGACTGTACTCAGAAAACATCTCCAGGAGGCCCATCAGCTTTGGATTTTTCTCTGTGATTCCTGTTAGGGAGGAACCCTGAGAATGAGGGATGTTAGGAAGGGCTGGTACCTGCTTTGCCATGAGCAACTCAAGATACTGTGGAGAAGTTTCTTATCCTCGTTGGACATCATTTCCTCATCTGTAAAACAGGGTGTAATAGGAGCAAAGTGGGGTCTCTCAGATCTCTTCAATTGTAAGGACTCTGTTTCTGTCAGTCTCATGCATTCACCTTTTGTTTGTTAAGGGTAACCTATATGGGGGCAACAAGGTGATAGCCCTGTCTTTGATCAGAATGGGAGACAAGGCAGACAAGAGGAATTCCCTATTTGTAGCATCTTGAGCACAGTGGTTATTCAGGAAAACCAATCAGAACACACCTGAATTTGTAACAAAGCATTCTCAGTTAGCTTAAAGAACCAGGCTTGGGAATCAGGGAAAAGCTAGAGAACAAAACTAGAATAAGACTAAGGTTCTGAGGTGATGCAGAGGAAGGAGGTTCTGAGGCTTACTGTGACTATCCTAAGGGAGGTTCTAGGGCCCTTTGTGAGGATCATACCTGGACAGTGGACAGTTCTCATATTTGAGTATCTACAGCTCTCTGAATGGATTGGTTGAAATTGTGAGATGTCTTAGCAGTCAGACATCTTCCAAGCTCAGATGGATGATATGCCCATGGCTTAGTAGGGATCTAGCTCCTCTATCTAATTTTAGATCAAGGGACAATAACTTTTTTCTTTCTTTCTTTCTTTCTTTCTTTCTTTCTTTCTTTCTTTCTTTCTTTTTTCAGTACTAGGGGTTGAACCCAGGGCCTCCTGCTTGCATGCTTTGCAAGTGTTGTACCACTGAGGTGCATCCTCAGCCCATTTTTTCACTTTTTGAGACAGAGTCTCTCTAAATTACGCAGACTGCCTCTGGTCTTGAACTTGCCATCCTCCTGCCTCTGCCTCCCGAGCTGCTGGGATTACAGGCATGCACCACTGCACCCGGCTGGGACAATAATATTTAATATCACACCATAGGCCAAGCATTGTACTAGGTGCTCTTCTCAAGAATCTTATAACCACATTAATAACTACAACATTAGCAATGAGTATTTGCATACCTCACAATATACAAAACCATTTGTACATTATCCCCATTGTTCCCCTTACTGTTTATTCATGATATACTTTATCCATCAGAATGACTTTTTCCTTTTCTTTTCTTATTTTTTTTTCCAGTGCTAGGGTGCTGAACCCAGGGCCTTGTGCATACTTTGCAAGTGCTCTACCACTGAGCCACACCCTCAGCCCCTTTTTAATTTTTTATCTTGTGACAGGGTCTAGCTAAGTTACACAGGTTGCCTATGGCTTTGGACCTGAGATCTTCCTGCTTCCACTTCTGGAGTTGCTAAGGTTACAGTCATGCTCTACTGTGCCTGGCCAACATGACAATTTAAAAAAAATTTATTATTATTATTATTATTATTATTATTTGTGGTACTGGGGTTTGAACCCAGGGCCTCGCACTTGCATGCTTTGCAAGTGCTGTACCACTGAGCTGCACCCCTATCCCATTTTTTTACTTTTTGAGACAGGGTCTTGCTAAATTATGCAGACTGCCTCTGGTCTCAAACTTGTGGTCCTCCTGCCTCCACCTCCTGAGTTGCTAGGATTATAGGCATGCGCCACTGCACCTGGCCAAAGTGACAATTTTTTAAAAAATTAAAGTACTTAAGGTTGGTGAGAGTGAAGGGAAATAGATGCTATCATGATTTTACGGTAAACATTTAAATTGGAATGACCTTTGTGGAAGACAGTTTGCCAGTGGTGTGTATACCCATTACAACTCTTCAACTTAGAGCTGTTCATCCTATGGCAGTGTAAAGATATTTATTTGAAAGATAGTCATCATAACATTATTTATTAAAGTGAGTAATTTGAAACATTTTACATGTTCAGTGAGGAAGGGCTGGTTAAATTAAATTATGGTATGGATGATAAGCAGCCATTAAAATTACACTACAAGAAAAGAAAAGAGTGTTTAATGAGATGGGAAGATGCCATTTCTATAAATGTATGAAAAAAGGCAGGCTGTAATAATAGCCAACAAATACTGAGTATCTACTATGTTCAGACACTGAGAATAGAGTGATCAGTAAGACAGACCCTAGACTGGAAGATTACATTCTAGTGGGATGGAAGGTGTTGTCTGGCAGAGGAGGGTGGGAGGAGGTGTACGCTCTAGAAGACTGTAGTGTGATGTGTCTGTTCCAGAGGCTGGGAGTTGGGTTATACCACGAGGATATAAGCATTTATAAAAGGCTGACATGTAGGCACAAAAACAGTGTGATCATCTCTGAATGGAAGGAGCACAGGTCATTTCAATCGTCTTCTATATGTTTGTGTAATTCTTCAATTTCCCACAATGAGTACATATCATACTACTCTTATTATAAGAATGTATACATCTGAGAAAGACATAAGGCAAAGGTCTTAGAAGAATTGCCAGCTTTTCATGGACTCCATTTTCATCTATGGACTTCATTTTCACTTTGCCACATTTCTTTACATTTGTCTCTCTGCTTCTACTGGCCAGCACCAATTAAGGAACATAAACTAACAAAAAAAAACAAAAAAAAAAACAAAAAAAAAAAAAACACATCCTCACAGCGACTGGGAAAAGAAAACAAAACCTTCCCATACAGAAGCATATATTTTGGAACTGATACATGAAGGCCTCTTATGAAGACAAAGTCTGCTGAAAATGTATGGCGTACTAGTAAAAAGCACAGCATTGCTTACTATATTCTTCAGGACCTGCTGATTTGTTTCTCTCGAAGCACAGTCAGATTAATTTTTGTTTCTGAATTTGTCTGCACATGGTCTTTTTGAAGTTGAGTAAGAAAAAGACTAAAGATATCTTGTGAAGGAGGCTGCCTGGCCAAGTGCAGATGAGCAGCTAGTAACATTGGTTAGCTGTCAGGGTCTAGAGGGAATGGTGGGTGTCAGTCTCTGGGGTCCCTATGTGAACCTCTTTTTACTGCTTTCTCCTGTTGTTGCCTGTTGCTGGTGTGTACCCTGTCTCGTGCTCAAGTTCAGTCGCTTTCAGCCCCGCCTGTGTACTGAGAACTGCCTTGCATTGGCCTTGTGCTGTTCTTACTCTCCACTTCCTTGGGCTTTGGTGACCTCTCCTAGCCTTTATGCCTTTTGGGCCCCAGCTGACATCTCCAGTGGCCAGCCAGAGTGCTCCTGACATAGAAGAGAGGATCGCCAGCAATTAGGAAATACTGAGAACTCTTCCAGCTCTTTCCTTATCATTTGGAGTATCCTAAAATTTGCTTGGATTTTGTAGAGAAATTGAAATCAAGTTTCCTACATTGTTTCACTGTATAGTTGTGAAGGGGCATGGGAGATAATCACAGTGTTACATGCCTTGAAACTTCATTGCTAGACCTCATTTCCTCTCCTCTTGAAGAAATATTCTCTAGGAAGGGACATTCAGGTAGGAATGTTGCCTGTTATTTAAGCCTAACTTCAATAGGAAACAGGGCTTTTGATCTTTATGCCTGATGCCATCATTTATTTCATTTCTTAGCTGGGATGGTGAAATGAGGGGAAACGTGTAAACAAAATGTAATATGTAAATATAAATGTGTATTTCATATGCACACATCTTTATAAACATTCTATATTTATATTTTAACCTTCTTCCTTTGATGTTTTAAAGATGAACTAAGGCTTGTGAAGATGAACTAATGCTCATGTTTGCACCAGAGATAAGACCATTTGTTTCCTCTCCTTCAATCTTCTTTATAGTTTCTCTATGACTTGTGTTTTCATTAAGAAATAGCAGAATGATATCTCTGAGTGTTTGTATGAGATCATAAATCTAGAAATCATATGTTGAAAAACTCATATTTGTCAAGGTAGAAGCATGAATAAGTTCACTTTGTTTCAGTTTTTGTAGTACTGAGAGTTGTCATACCTGAAGAAGTCTATATGTTAGTGAGTAATAATTCATGTCATAAGAATGCACTCAGTCAAAACACAAGGTGTGAGTTTACTAACTGGATCTTGCTTTTGTTTTGGATTTTTCCCTCTGTGAAAGTCTCTGCTTTTGTCTTTGCCCTTGTGAGAATTTTAAGGAGTCAGCTGTGGAAAGACCTTAAATGTCTTCTCCTGACACAGTGATGGAGTTGCTGACAGACAGAGGGGTGCATTAGTACTGCATGTGGCTGGTGTCTCATCTCCCCTGCCTATCACTCTGCCCTCAACTCACTATACCTCTTCATTCCTTTACCTTCTCCCAACAGATTGGAAAGAGGCAGGGCAGGGCCCTTTCTTTGAGGAAAGCTGTCACAGGGAAGCCACAGTAAAAGCCTGGAACACCTACATGGAGCAGAAGAAATGTTCTGGGCCAGAGAACAAGTCTTATAAATTTATGCTGATGGAAATCCTATAAATTGCCTCTGTGACCACATTGAGATTAAACAGAACTGTATCTGGAAAATACCCAAAATTTTGAAATTAAACAATGAACTTCTAAACAATACATGGTCAAAAAAGAAATCACAAGGGTCATTAGGAAATAGTTTTGATCAAATTTAAATGAAAAACATATTAAAATTTATTCACTAAAGCTAATGTGATGCATAGAGGGACATTTGTAGAATCAAGAGGTTATATTAGAAAAGATGAAAAGTATACAATCAATGATCTAAGCTTCTACCTTATGAATCTAGAAAAAGAAGAGCAATAGAAACCCAGAAAAAAAAAAACAGAAGAAAATAAAAAATAAAATAAGGGAAAATCAATGAAATGGAATATGAACAAAGGAGAAAAATCAATGGGACCCAAAGGTAGAGTTTTAAAAAAGCAATAAAATTGACAGATGTTTCACAAGATTGACTAAAAATTAAAGAGATAAAACATAAATTACCAATATCAGACATGAAAGAGAAATACCACTATTGATTGAACAGAAATTTAAAAACCAGTAAATGAATATTATAACTATTTTTATGGCAATATATTTGACAACTTAGGTAAGTGAATAAATTCCTTAAAAAGCTCAAGACTGCTAAAGGTCACTCAAATAGAAAAGATCACCTGAATAACTTCAAATCTATTTAAAGAAGCTGGACTCCTAGGTAGAAACCTTCTCATGAAGAGAAGACTGAGCCCAGATGGTTTATATGGTGAATTCTACAAGAAGAAAGATCCTACACAAAATTTTCTAGAAAATAGAACAAAAAGGAGCCTTCAAAAACTCATAATTGGTATTCTCTTGGTACCAATATGAGATAAGATATTATAAGGAAATGATATACTATTATTCTTCATGAACATAGAAGAAACTGTCTTCAACAAAGTATTAGTAAATAGAAATCCAGCAAGATATAAAGGAGATAAAATACCATGTCCAAGAGGTGTTTAATCTCAGTACTACTATATTGGTTTAACACTTGAAAAAAACCAGTCAATATAATTCACCATACTAATAGAACAAAGAGAAAACATGATCATCTAAATAGTCAAGGAAAAATTTGAAAAAGAATCAATATATATTCATAATAAAGACTCTCAACAACTAAGAAATATAAGAAAACCTCTTCAACTTGATAAAGATATCTATAGAAAACTTAGGGCTACAGCCACAGCCATGTGGCATCCGATCCCATCAGATCTCATAAGCTAAGCAGGGTCAGTCCTGGTTAGTACTTGGGTGGGAGACCACCTGAGAACACCAGGTGCTGTAGGCTTGGGAGATGGACTGGCAACCCATTCCCAAAAATCAGTGCACCATTGAAAACCCTATGAACAGCAGAGAAGCACTGACAACAATGTTTCACCTGTTGTACACAGGGTTGCTATGAGTTGGATACTGACTCAATGGCACCCAACAACAACAACAACAACAACAACAAAGAAAACTTACAGCTGACATCATGACATAATGATGAAAAACTGAATACTTTACCCCTATAATTAAGAAGGGCTGGGATTTAGCTCAGTTGGTAGAGCACTGCTCTGCAGTCCAGAGGGTCCCAGACAGTCCAGAGGGTCCCAGGTTTGATTCCCAGCACCACAAAAAAAAAAAAAAAAAATGGGAGAAGAACATGGCAATCAACTCCCAAGGCAATCCTGAAACAATCAGCCATTGAAAACCCTATGAAGGTCGATATGAGTCAGACACAACTCCATGGCACCTAGCAGCAACAACAGCAATGATTAAGAACAAGGCAAGAATGTCTGCCTTTACTGTCTCTACTTAGCATTACACTAGAGGTTGTTGCATATGGAAGAAGATAGGAAAAAGAAATAGATAGCATACTAATGGGAAGGAAGAAATGAAATTATCTTCCTTCACATATATAGACATTACAAGGAATTTATATAAACTCATTAGCACTTACATGAGTTTAAGAAAGTCATTAATTCTAAAGTCAATACATAGAAATCAGTTATAATTTTATATATTAGCAGAGAATGATTATAAATTTAATAAACTTAAAACACTATTTACAGTAGATCCTAAATGTATAAACTATGTTCTATACTTATTTGTAACCCCCAAAAACCATACTCCAGTGCCTGATAAGTTTGGATCTTAACTACCACTTAACTAATGGGTTTTCAGAACCCATTAGATTACATGACTCCTTTTGACCAAATATATTAGAAGAATGGTGCCATTATTTTTAACCAAATATGTTATAAATGTGAATCCATCATTTTTATAGAATTTTCTACCTCTCCTTTTGCCTTTGAAACTCTGTGTTGAAAATTCATATGACTTTAAGCATAGACCTTTAGGAAATATGGACAGAATAGAAAGGAGAATAGACAGACTGACCAAATTAAATTATTTTGAAACTCATTCCCTGTTTTTTTATTTGAATTATTTTCTTATCTGTATTAGAGTCAGGACATATTTCATAGCTGGGATTAAGCTGCTTACTGATTTATTACTCTCCGTATTTATTCTCCCCATGTGTCTGTCAGCTTGTGTTGTGGAGGTTTGCATGTTGCTGTGATGCTGAAAGTTGTGCCACCGGTATTTCAGACACCAGCAGAGCCATGCACGGTGGACAGGTTTCAGCTGACCTTCCAGAATAAGACAGACTAGGGAAAAAGACCCTGCAGACCACTTCCAAAACAATTAGCCATTGCAAACCCTATGAGTGCAGAGAAACAAGCACTCTCAGATATAGTGCCAGAACATTAGCCCCCCACCCCCTCCGGACTGGAAGGCATTCCAGAAATGACTGGGGAAGAGTTGCTTCCTCAAAGTAGAGTTGATCTTACTCATGGCAATGGAGTAAAGTCCCTCGGACCTACATTTCAGGATGTGGCACAATTCAGAATGAGAAGAAGCATAGTGACTACAACATTGGGCTCAAATATAAGAAGATCAGATTCATGGCATAGTGTTGGGTAGTGTTCTGTTTTGTTGTACATAGGGTCACTATGAGTCAGATCTGACTTGAGGGCACCCAACAACAACAACATATTTATTCTGCATAATAGATAAAGTTGCTAAAGTTAGGACTCTTAAAAACTCCAAGGAATGAATATATATATATATATATATATATATATATATATATATATATATTTTGGTTGTTGTTGTTTTGTTTTTCATTTTAAGTTTGGTTGGTAGAAAAAAAAATCTGGCCATGGATAGAATGACAGGTTTGACATTCTTGGAATTCAGTAATTCACTAGATTGTGAGCTATTTCAGGATAGCAGCTACGTCTTGAATATGGCCACAAAGGAACTTTTCACATTACCTGGTACTAAAATTTTCCTGAATGACTAAATGGTCATGCTTACTGCCCAAGGTAGGACTTGTCCCAGGTAAATTATGAAATAGGGAAGATGTGTTTGATACTCTTTCCTAACCTTTTTTTATACAGCATCTTTCTGCCTTCTGCCTTCTTGCGTGGCTCCAGTCTCTTTCTGTTGCTCAGCTTGCCATTAACTTACTGCTGGCAATAGCTATCTGACCATTAGGTCAGCCTTTGCATATGATGCATCTTTTAGATATTGCAAGTGTAACAACACCCACTCAAAGTCCAAGGACTGCATTTCTCAGTTCAGATTTGGGGTCAGTACTGACCTCCTTCAAGTGCACTATGTGTATAAAATTTATAATGTGTATAAATTGAAACATGTATGAAAAGTGTGCAAAAGGGATGAACGGAGCCTGGGTCCCACCTTTACTTTATTGTTTGATTTCAGAGGATCAGAATGACTTTGCCCTAAGAGTTGGAGAAACTCCATGTAAAATGACATTCGAGTTGGGCCCTGAACAATTGTTTTTCCCAGCTGGGAGGGGATTTGGGATATGCAACAGAGGAGAAAAGAGAAATGATAAGAAAGTATTATAGAAAAAAATGGGCCAACAGTATGGGCAGAAGTGCAGAGGGGAAAGAACAGTGTGTATTTTAGGAGCTTTGAATAATTCTGGGTAAGTGGGGCAACATTGCTTGGTTGGAAGTGGAAGAAGGTTGGAAAGGAAAAAGGATTAAAAACAAAAATGTTGAGGCAGATTGTGTAGGCCATGTATGTGATGCAATGGAGTTTGTCCTTCATCCTGTGGGCCATGGAGTTTAAGAGCAGGGATTGAAAGCTTTCCTTGGTAGCAGTGAGGAGGAGGATGGTTGTGGGCAGGGAGACTGGATACTTGGCTTTAATGGAGTCCAGCCAAGAAACAGTAAAGGCCCAGAAGAAGGGGTAAGAAGATTCGCCTTTTAGATACCTAAAGGTACAATGGATAGCATTTAGTAATCAAGTTCTCCGTCTCCCTCATCTCAGTTCATTTACTCACTAATAAAATCAGCATCTTTCTGGGCTCCCTAAGGTGGGGCAAATGTTGTGCTAAATGCCTGAAAAAAGAAATAGGACATGATTTCTGTCCATAACAAGGTCAACGTTGAGTGAAGAAGGTTGATATTTCACAGTTAAAACACAACACAGTGAATACTGTAGTGGGGGGCACAATGTGTACTGCTGGAGTACGGAGTGAAGAGGTCTCTAAGAAACTCCATGACAGGCGTTTAGTGATTTACTCACTGTTATATTGCGGGCACTTAGCTGGGTTGGGGAAGCTACTATGTACTTAATGAATGTTTACTGAATAAATGAATGAGCTTAGGCAGGTGGGAAAATAGGCAAAGCAATGACAACTTCCTCCTCACTTCATTGTAGGACAGAGAAGGGACCTTTGTTTTGGTTTTTAAAATGGAAAGGTAAAATTATGCTGGGTTGTATCTCTAGGTACTGGGCGTTAGGATGCAGTAGGTATGTGGCTATAGATCTAGTCTCTTGAGGGGGCTCATAGGGATTGTATCGAGGGCTATCAGCCCCTGAGAGCTATCTAAAAAGCAAGGGTCAGGACAGCTGTTTGTTTTCCCTTTGGTATCCCTTAGAATTTAGTAAAGTCTTTTGGAAAGTCCAAGCTTATTCCATCAGAGATAAGGGAAGCAAAGGGGGAGTCTTTGTCCAAATATAGACCAACAAGTCCAGAGGGCAGCATAGGGCGGGAGTGGGCGGGGGAGACTCTCAGTGCCAGATCTTTAGGTTGTTTTGGGGCTGCTCCTGTTTGCTAGGGGCTGGGATTTAGCTCAGTGGATAGAGCGCTGCGCTGCAGTCTCTGAGGCCCTGAGTTCAATTCCCAGCACCGCAAAAATGGGAGAAGGGCCTGGCAATCCACTCCCAAGACAATCCCAAAGCACTCAGCCATTGAAAACCCTATGAGGGTTGCTATGAGTCGGATACCGACTTGAGGGCACCTAACAACAACAACCTGTTTGCCAGAAGTGTGTCTGTCTGCGTCATTGTTGGCCCTGGAGGTTCTGGATTTGATTTTATTAAGGCAGGTGGACCAAGTTCATAATCTTTTAATTGCAACTTTGAAACTCAACAAGTTCTGAAACCTAAAGTGTTTTTTGGTAGTTTGTTTAGTTTTAAAACTGGACCTAAGGAAACGTCCACATGGCAACAAAATGTAAAGTGATGTGAAACTATTTGTTGTCTTTATTTAAACTTAAAAGGGCTCATCTTTTTTGTGTTTCATGGGAGAAACATTTATGTGTTAGAGTACAGGGTCTGGCACCCGATTCCCCTATGGTAGTGTTAAGTAATATTTAGTAAATATACCATATTGTCTTTTTAAAACCTGAAAAAGATTAATTGAATGTACATCCTGCCCCTAGCATCTTAAATAAAGGACTGTGGATTTGTATCTCCTTTCAGGAATTTGTAAAGCTTTTGGAGAAGATCAGTATGTATTGATCCTTGAAGATGTATGTAGGAAACTTTTTTCTGGCTCTCTGCTGGAGGTGGGATTATGCCCTGTGTTAGTTTACTAGGATTGTATAACAAAACACCTCAGACTGGGTTGTTTAAACAACAGAAATTTATTTTCTCAAAGTTCAGCAGACTAAAAGTCCAAGATGGAGCCATCTTTGGTTTCTCCTGAGGCCTCTCTCCTTGGCTTTCTGATGGCTGCCTTTTCCCTGTGTCCTCACACGGCCCTTCCTCTGTGTGAAACATCCCCAGTGTTTCTATATGCCCAATTCTTCTTATAAAGACACCAGTCTGATTAGATTAGGGCCTATCCTAACAGCTCCATTTTAACTTAATCACTTCTTTAAAGGCCCTAACTCTAAATATACCCAATTCAGAGGTACTGTACCTTGAGACTCCATGGTATGGATTTTGGAGTGACACAGTTCAGCCCATAAGACTCTCATAGAGTATTTAAAAATGCATGAATGTATTCTTTAGAGGTTACTAGGACTGTGGAGTGTTTCTCTCATCTAATGGTCAGGACGAGGGCTGCTAAAAAGCCTGGAGTGTGAGAGAGAGCTCCGAAGGCCCACAATATCATGGGAAACGCTGAGGGCAGAGGATGGGAAGGAAGGGTTGGGCTAGTCCCTGAGACAGGATCTGTCATGATGGCTCTGCCTCTAATACAGATTGAAGGCTAATGAATGATCTCTTCCTAAATCTACTGTCTGACTCTCCCCTCTCAACGAGCATTCCTAGACCCTGCAAAGCAGATGTAATGAAGAAATGGATTTAACCATTATAAGGATTAGATTGGCATTTTGGCAACTCATTCTCTAGGAATAAGTAGAAACTTGTACTTTCTGTGTTTCTCCAAGTCACCTATGACTCTTAGAATGAAATAACATCCCCCTTTAAAAATAAATGCTACCTCACCTCTAGGCTTGTGGTGGTATGAAATAAAATGCATGCAGAGTTCAGCACAGGTGCTCAGCCAAGCAGGGCATGGACTAGTTGCCAGAGATGTGCTTCTGGCATGTGGGGGCTCTGATGTCTCCCTGGAATGGCCTCGGATTCCAGGATTCCAGCATGCCCCCTTTTCTTTCGCAGAGCTCCTTCCTGTCTTTTGATAGAATGAAAAGTGGGACCATTCTGCCTTTGCATGTTTAGAACACTGAAATACTTTGCAAATATTAGCATATTCATTAGAGCTGGCATAGGTTGTTAATTAAATTATAAGCCAATGTATCATACAAATGTTAAGAATAACCACCAAATGAGCCTATTTTGCAGGCATTCACTGCCCAGACAGCATTCCATTTATGATTTCTTGAGTCATGCTGAATTATTCAGTCCTCTTTTTGCAATTTCAACATCTAGAAGAAAAAAAAACTGTAACAATTGCCACTATGATACATAAATAAAAATGAATAATTCCGAGCCCTTGTTTTATTTT
This sequence comes from Pedetes capensis, assembly GCA_007922755.1. Lineage (NCBI taxonomy): Eukaryota > Metazoa > Chordata > Mammalia > Rodentia > Pedetidae > Pedetes > Pedetes capensis. Next base: position 5,992 of record VMDO01012674.1, on the reverse strand, counting down.
ACTCCCCCTTGTCAAACTCTGGCTGATCCTGGCTTTGCTTTCCATTTCACAGCACTCAGCGAGGCAGGTGGAGGAGAATTCTCAGGTGTAGCAATGAAGACATAGAACTTTTTAGTGGTTTCTCCAGAAGAACTATTCTTTAGCTGCAGGACATCTGTGGTCTGACTTTTGTCCTTTTTGTACTCTCTCTCTCTCTCTCTCTCTCTTTCTCTCTCTCACATACACACACACACACAAACACAGGCACACACACACACACAGGTCCTCCCTTCTCTCTACTCATCATTGGGTTATTCATGAGAGGTTAAAAAATTTACATTTCTATAATCATAATTTTTGAAGCTCTCTTTCATTACATTTTCTCTCAACCATTTTATCAGCATCTGTATCTTCAGGTTGTTCTCAGGCGTGATGCTTTTGTGCATTTGTGCATTGTACATGAGCCAAGGTCAGTATCCCTAATTCATGTTATCAGGTGGGAATGAACTGAAAGCAGGAGTGGGATTCCCAGGGCCCCAGCTGCAGCCTCCTGGCTGGTGTGCAGCCGTACAGCTGGGCTCGGAGCGTTTCTGATATGCCCTGTCAAGTTCCGGAGCATCTGCTGGCTAACAGGCTTCCTGACCTTTGGTTTGCTCCTGGTCAGCAGGCATTGCTCCAGGTCGGCTAGAGTACAGGCTACTGAGCCAGATTCCGGACCAGCGCACCGCTGGCTCACTGTCACACACTGCCTCGGAGTGATCAGAGCAAAAAGCACAAAGCTCGCTGAAGAGCCCAGGCTTCCTTCTGTGGAATTTTCTACCTGATTGGACAAGGCTATTTCCTAAAGTTTCCTCATTCACAAACATGACTATGGGATAGAAATGAAGAAAAAGTAATTCTCCCAAACCCTCAATTGGCCACCAATGGTAAAGATTAGGGGAGAGCCTCTTGGATGCTCTCTAAGTTAATTAAATCTCTCTTATTTACAGACTGGCATTCCAGGCAGAGAGGAGAAGATAAAGAACTAATCCCAGTGGATGGGATTAGTAGGCTTGTCTCTTTAATGCACTACTTGGCAAGATTTTTTATTTTTGCAGTTTAAGTTCTTTAGGTTTAGTTCTTTAGGTGTTGTTTTTTCCCTTTTTTACCTTTCCCCTCCCAAATAAAAAGGAAGGAACAGGTGATTTTTTTCCTCTTTATAGGACATTAGTGTGCATTAAGATAACCAGGTTAATACCTGGTTAGGGCCCCCCTCTCTCGGTTTTTAATCATCTGTGAGGGGCATCATGATATGGAAGTGGGTGTTGGAGAGAGAAGGGAGATGCTTCAGCCTCAGAGGGCCTGAAGGCACACCGTCACAGAGAGCTGTTTCCATGGCAGTGCTATGGAAACCAGGTTCTGCCGCTCACTCCTTACCAGAGTGGAATTTCCATGCTTCGTATAACAGGTGCTCCAAAAAAGCCTGCTGGCATCTTTTCCAAACTGTGACTTTATCATTGCAATCTCATTAAAACCTATTGTTCTGGCTTCTTAGAAGTGGGGAGGGGGGTGGAAAAATTGGGAACTTAGTCCAACACACAGGGAGAAAGAATGAGCCTTAAATTTTCTATACCTTTATTAGTATGTGGAAAGAAAAGTTAGCTTTACTCTATATCATTTCCTTTTCTGGGTTCCATTTATAGCACTGTTAAATCCCATAGTATTACAAGGATCATTTCTTTATAACTACTTTTTTGTTAGTCTGTTGACCTAGGGGTGCAGGATCTACCTCTTCAGGGACCTATAATCTCTTATCTACCCACATATGGTAGTCTCAGCCTTCAGATGACTTGGACACATGTGCAGTTTTTCACAAATAAGGACCAAATGAGAGATTGTGGATGAATTGCTGTAAATTCTCCTTTATTCGGCAAAGGCCTGTCAAGTGTATGTACTGCTGGCAGGGGGATTGTGGCATCATATCACATATGGAGAACTGCAGGTTGTGTGTGTGTGTATGTCTGCACATGGGTGTTGGGTCTCCTGACATGGGAGGTTGATTACACTTGCAATTATCACCTACTTATGTTCTTTTAATGGAAAGATTATTGTGTAAGGAGTGACGTCAAATGAAGCTGATGAATACAAGTATCAGAAGAAAAAAGTGCTAAATTCTAGAGGCACAAATTTTAGAATGGAAGAAGGAAAATATATGACTATTTTAACCCCACCTTTCCATTTCAAAAATAGGCATAAAGGACTGTTATGAAAAAAAAAAAAAACAGGCAAAATTGTTTGCAGTGAGAGCTTATTTTGTTAGACTTTAAAACGGACAGTCTTTTTTTCCCCACTTCTCTCTTTCTCATGTTTCAAGGAAATGTTCCCAAAGGACCTTTATTAGAATGTGAATCCATCTTTTCTACAGTCTCTTCTAGTTTCTGTGTGTGTCCCATATATATCTCTAAGTCTCTCTTCTCGACCCCATTTCTCTTTTTCAGTATGCAGCCCACCCTCAATTATTTTTAATCATTTTCTGCCAAAGGAATTTGTGAATCCCTGGAAACGCAATAATTATTTTACTGTTATGGTGTCAGAAGTTCTTATTTTTTTATTGTTTGTTTTAATAATGTTTTATTATGGTTCAGTTTTTACTCTTTGAATGGAACCTTTACTAAATTCAGTACTGAACTATATCCTGTTGTGTGTTTTTTTATTTTTGAGGTTGTTGCCTTGTGGTTTAATCTCAATACCAAGATACTGAATTGATCTGAGGAAGAGTACCTTGCTGTTGTTGTTAGGTGCCATCAAGTTGGGTCCAACTCATAGTGGCCCTCAGGGTTTTTGATGGCTGATTGTTTGGGGATTGTTTTGGGATTGAGTTGCCAGTTCCTCCTACCATTTTTGTAGTGCTGAGTATGGAACCCAGGGTGTCAGAGAGTACAGAGCAACAATCTACCAACTGAACTAACCCCCAACTCCAAAGAGTACCTTAAGTACTGCTTCATATGTGCCACTTTGTAGCTCATTTATTCAACCAACATTCATTCAGCTCTTCTTTCATTCCTCAACCACAGATGGCTCTTATAAGTACCACATTGTGCTGCATATGGGTCATTTCAAAGAAGCCCAAGAGACATTATGTAGAGTTGAACCATAGGAGATTGACAATACAGTACTGTTTTTTGACCTATAAAAGGGTAATTTTATATGTTTTAACCTAAGATAAAAGTACACTATAAACAAGCTCTGGAAAAAGAAGGTTAACATTTAAAGATAGATTTTTAAAAAATCAAAGAGATGAAATTTAAGGAAAAAGGTGAAAATAACATTCTCTTGTAGGAAGAAGTAAAAAATAAGAATCCAGGCCTCTCAATGCTCAGACGTTGTTGCAGTGACTGATAGAATAACCACTAATCATATATGCTTATCTAAATTTAAATTTAAATTAATTAGGGCTGGGGATGTAGCTCAGTGGTAGATTGCCTGCCTAGTATGCACAAGGCCTGGGATTGATCCCTGACATCACAATTAAATAAATAAATAACTTACTAAATAAATTTAAATTAATTAAATTAAATTAAAAATGGATTCTCAGATGCATGAGCACAACTGAAAGACTCAATAGCCATTTGTGACTATTGGCTATCGTATTGGATGGCACAGATGCAGAATGTTCTGTCAGCACTGGGAGCTCTGTGAGCAGTGTGCAAGGCCTACGAGAACTTGATCACAGGAGAAAAAGTAGATGGTAGGGATCAAAGAAAAAGCAGAGGTAGGGATCAAACCCAGGTCCTCAGAGGGTGTGGAGCAGCACTCTACCAACTGAGCTAAATCCCTGCTTATTATGTTGTTGTTGTTAGGTGCCTTCAAGTCACATCTGACTCATAGCAAGGGGTTTTCAATGGCTATTTCAGGATTGCTTTGGGAGTGGGCTGCCATATCCTTCTCCCAAGTTTATTATGTTGTTGTTGTTGTTGTTAGGTGCCGTGGAGTCGGTATCTGACTCATAGCGACCCTCATAGGGTTTTCAATGGCTGAGTGTTTCGGGATTGCTTTGGGAGTGGATTGCCAGGCCCTTCTCCCATTTTTGTGGTGCTGGGAATTGAGCTCGGGACCTCAGAGACTACAGCACAGCACTCTATCCACTGAGCTAAATCCCAGCCCAAGTTTATTGTAGGTACTCATTAATATTAACTATTTAATTTTTCTCCTGCTGCTGTTGCTGCCATCATTTTACCATCATCCTTTTTCCAGTTCCAGGCACCCAGAGTCCCAGAAGTGTTAAGGATTCAAACTATTCTCACGTGATTCTTTTGCCACTGAGAGTCTGGCTCTCTTTTTTTGCCCACTCTTAGTCTAACTTTATATCATAATTCTGTGCTGCAGGATAAAGATGCCTGACTCTAATTAGTATTCTTGCATAATTTTGCATTTCTTGATTTCCAGTTTTTAATAAAATGTTCCAGAACTTCTCAATTACTTAACCTCATTCTACTTTGGATACCAGTTGCCCATGCTTCCTGAGGTCAGTGACTAGTATCTACACTTGTTACTTTAAGGATCAGTTCATTATCTCTCCACTCCCAATGCACATGTTTTCATGGTTTTAAACATTTTGTGCCTATGATAGACACCTTTATCAACATATATGACCTTACTATTCATTATCTTAGTTCTTTCCTTTCACTTACATTTATTACTGATGTTATAATTTAATATCTTGCAGCTGCCTTAGATTTAAAAGAATTTTTGAAAACCCCAAATTCTTTATTTATTTCATTTATACTTTTTATTTGTGGAATTCTGTACTATCCTTTCTTTATTGAATGTGAAGCACTGTTGCAAAATTTTGCTCATGGAAAATGTTCAAAGTTGAAATAGGTTTAGTAGAAGACAAGGAGAAGAAAATGAAAAAGTGATGGGTACAGAAGAAAATAGAGGGCAGGGAGAATAAGTAATGGGAAAGGCTAATATAATAGACAAGTAAAATACAGACCAACTGCTTAATCCCAGAAATTATTTCAGTCAACATTTTGTTAAAACATTTTTCCCCCACACAGAAGAAAACCACCTAACATTTTCTTTCAATTTCTTCTATTGGGCATATACCTAGAAGTGTTACTATGCAGTATCTCATATACAGTTTGGAGCTCTGTAAATCTTTGTTGAATTGATTTTTATCGAGGTCAAATTTGATTAGTTAACTGGAAAACCTAACTGTAAGCCTGAGACCCCCACACGTCTGTCAGTTTGCTGCACTGTGGGGGCTTGTGTGTTGTGATGAGGCCAAAAGCTATGCCACTGGTACCTCAGATATGAGCAAGGTTACCCATGGTGGACAGGTTTTCAGCTGAGCTTCCAGACTAAGACAGACTAAGGAGGAGGCAATGGCAAACCACTCCCGAAACAACTAGCCATTGAAAACCCTATGAATAGCAAAGAAACACTGTCAGATATAGTGCCAGAAAACGAGCCCCCCAGGTTGGAAGGCACTCAAAAGACTACTGGGGAAGAGTTGTCTCCTCAAAGTAGAATCTACCGTGATGACGGAAATGGAGCAAAGCCCCAGGGACCTCCATTTGCTGATGTGGTACGACTCAAAATGAGGAGAAACAACTGTAAACATCCATTAATAATTGAAACATGGAATGTACATAGTATGAATCTAGGCAAATTAGAAATTGTTAAAAGAGAAATGGATTGCATAAACATTGACATTCTAGGCATCAATGAGCTAAAATGGACTGGCATAGGCCATTTTGAGTCAGACAATCATATGGTCTACTATGCTGGGAATGATAAACTAAAGAGAAATGGGGTTGCATTCATCATCAGAAAAGACATTTCAAGATCTGTCCTGAAATACAATGTTGTCAGTGATAGAATAATATCCATACGCCTACAAGGAAGGCCAGTTAATATGACTATTATTCAAATTTATGCACCCACCACTAAGGCCACAAATGAAGAAAGGGAAGACTTCTATCAGCTTCTGCAATCTGAAATAGATCAAACATGCAATCAAGACATACTG
>VMDO01012673.1:0-61251 GCA_007922755.1 Pedetes capensis | reverse complement strand
TGTTCCCATTTTTAAAAGTAGTTGATTTTACATGTCATTTTTCATATTTTATGATTGATCTCATAAAAATTGATTTTATATTTTTTAGGATTTCTACATGATGAAACAAAAGAGGATATTTTGTTATGCTGGTTTTTGTTTGATTTTATTGCAGTTTTAAAACCAATTAGAATTAAGTGCCTAAGATATTCTTAATTTTTGATAATTACTGTTATAAGAATAAATGCTATATATTATATACATATATATACTAATATGTTATATTAGTAACTTTTAAAAGGTCTCTCAGTTCATATAACAGCATAATTAAGCCTTAAAAACAAGTATCTTAAATAATATTTTTTTTTGGTTTTAGAGTCTTGGATGACCCCATGATACTGGTAATGTCATTTATTTTGACAATACCAGTGCAGGAAGCTCTGCCTGCAGCATTTGAGGGCTTCTCTAGCCCATTTCTTTAACTCTTTGAAACTCCTCCTGCAAACCAGTTCCAAACATTTCTGAACCATATGGTCAGGTAGTCATAGAAATGACCCCACTTCTCTTGCTGGAATTGCTGAGGCTGTGGGGAATATTGGAGATGGGCCAAATGCATTCTGCATTTTGAGATGCACCTGAGTGTTTGGGGGGCCAGGTGCAGAATGTTATGGATTGGATATGTAGCATTCTTCTGAAAGGTTCATATATTGGAGGGTTAATACCCAGCTAGTGGTGCTATTTTGGGAGCTGGTGGGGCCTCGCTAGAGGGAGCAGGTCACTGTGGGATATTTCTCATCCCAGGCCCCCTTTGTCTCTCTCTCTCTCCTCTCTCTGTGCCATGAAACTCTGCCTTGCCCTAGCCCAGAAACAATGGACCCAGTCAACTATGGATGGTAAGCTGTGAAACTGTGAACCAGAAGTCTCTCCTTTTTCCAATTCTTCTGCTAGGTATTTTGTCATCATGAACAAAAGAATGGTTAACTCAAACCAAGGAATTCTCATTAAAAACAGATCCAAACTGCAGTAGAGATAAGCACACAACTACATTGTAAAGTTGCTTCCACAGATAAGATTTATAGTAAAGATTTCAAAGGAAAATGACCATCACTCAATATGGATTCATAGTCAAATAGCATGAGGAAATGAAGTGTAATAAGAAACAATTAGGAAATGTAAGTGGGGGAAGAAATTGCAACCTAAAAACTAGAAAAAAGAAACTCTGAAATTAGCATGTTGGAAATATACTAAAGATCCAGGGGCAACAGCACACAATTACAATCCAAGCAACTCAGGAGGCAAAGGCAGGAAGCTCATGAATTTGAGGGCAGAGGTGGCCTGTGTAACTTACCAAGACCCTGACTCAAAACAAAAAATAAAAAATGGCCTGGAGGTGCAGCCCAGTGGTAGAAAGCTTGGAAACTTATGTGTGAGGCCTTGGATTTAATCTCCAAGTACCACAAAAAAATTAATGAATTATTTAAAAAAATAAAATGCTTAAAGAGATAAGAAATAGAAACCATAAAGCAAATATAGGACAATATGAAAAACAACTACGTTTAGAACTAAAAGGATATAAGAAAATCCTCCCCCAAAAGTTGCACATATAGACTTTTCACATTAACTATTGTTGTCAATTACAAAGAAGTAATACTCCTATGGGAACCAAAAGTTCATAGAAACAATTCCACAAACTAGGTATTATAGACTCAATTTTCAGGCAGAGGGAGATGGTACATCGCCAGCAATGTCAACTCAAATCCATACCTGAATTGATGTATACACACTTAATAACAATTTTTACCTAATTGGAAGCAGAATATAAAACAAGAAAATTTCCATGGTACTTTTAAATTTCCCTCTAACCATTTTGTCCTTCAAGGCCCACAAATTTACCTTCTAAAATTCAGCTCTTAGATATCATTCACATCCTTAAAAATGATCCATGTGTTCTCACACATGTACATATTCTTACCGACCTGTCTGCTTAGACTCTTATTCTTTTCTTATTAATTAGGCAAAACACTATTTTGAATAGTCCATCTAATGATTTTTCTTTCTTAAAGCCTTATTTATAAAATCTAAAGTACTTGTTTTCTAATCTATATTATATAATACTATTTTATGCATATTTTAAAGACTTTTTCTCATAGTTTATAATTTCCATCTCTATCCTCTCTAAATTATGAATGCAAGCAGTAAGTCTGTAAAGTATAGGTAATAAAGACTGTACTATGTATACTGAATGAAAATAATAGGGGCTGGGATTTAGCTCAGTTGGTAGAGCACTGCTCTGCAGTCTCTAAGGTCCCGCATTCAATTCCCAGTACCTCAAAAATGGGAGAAGTATCTGGTAATCCACTCCCAAGGTAATCCCCAAACAATCAGCCATTGGAAACCCTATGATGGTCACTATGAGTCGGACATGACTCGAAGGCACCTAATAACAACAAGAACAACAACATGAAAATAATAAAGATTGAGGCCAGATAGATTTAAGTGTGTTTTATAAACTGCAGTGTTCTAAAAATGTGGATTATGTTATTATTAATGTGAAGGATAAATTAAGTGTATCAAAATGTCCATTATGAAGTGAACTGTGTCTGCTTAGAAGAATAATGAATGTGCAAGCTCCAACTCCAACAGGTCTAAGGATAAAATTAATCTGAGCAAAACAGGAAGAAAAAATGTCTAGTTACTCCAAGAATGAGAATGAGAGAGGAAGAGATGTACTCTGTGAGATGTCATTAGCCTGTACACACTTTGAAGTGATTCTTCTTTGTGATCCTCTCTCCCTATCATCACCCCCATATCTTTAACATAATTGTTAAACAAGTAAAATGATTGAGAGGGAGATGATAAGAGGTGGAGTATGGAAAACAAAGTCATAAAATACTTTGCTCAGATTTGAACAACAAGGAGACCCCTACATGACCCTTCAGTTACCTCACTGTGGGTTTTAATGGTAGATATAATGGTGATAGTAGTACCTGCCCAGAAACTAGCTGAATGGTATCCACACAAAAGACTCTATTTTGTTAAATGAGGAATATTCATTCAATTGGAAATGCAGAGAAATTCTTAGAAAAAGTGGTTTCACAAATACAGCAATTTCCCTATCTTCTTAGCAGTGAAATTCATTACTAATAAAATCTCGGCTGATCCCAATTACATAAAAAGTTGCAAATAATAAAGAGCTCCTTCAGAGGGATTAAATTTTCATAGCTTGATGGAAAATGGAAAATAATTTACTACTTGTGTAATAGATGTAAATATTGAAGTTTTAAATAAAGTTCCACTATGTCCAAAATTTGTGACGAATAATTGAGGTGTGGCTCCATAAATCTAGGACTTTTCCAAAGAATCAGGGATACAAATAGGGTCAGGGAGTGGAGAAAGAAAAGGATTTATGAGATTTTATTTTAGAAAGCTATTGAATTACTGTTGTTTTTGTATGTCCTCCAGTCAGCCACCATGATGAGAAGGATTAACTCCATAGTTCATCTATGCAGTGGTGTTTGGTAAGTTATCTGACTCCTCTAGCTTTATTTTAATTGGAGAAAGATGGAGATAATAACCTGCTGTCACTATGGCTCACTGTATTTGATGAAATTAAGTGAAACTGAATATGCAAAATGGCCTTGGTTTCTTAGGTCACAAGAGAATGAGTGTTGCTGTGAAAATAAAGGACATTTTGGAGGTAAAATCTTCTAATATAGGGCTCAGGCCAAAGTAGGCTCTCAATAAATGTTATTATTGAATAAATAATGACTACTGAATGGTCTGAATTGGAACGCTGATATTCTGAAATCTAATCTTCTGGGGGCTTCAAAGAAATGCTGTAGGGCTTTTGCAATTTTAACTGATGTGGTGAATGTTGAACTGTCTGGATATATAAAGATGCAATTCTATTTTTTAACCAACCTAGGCCATTAACATTTTTTTCCATGGTTGAGTTATTTTTCTTTGTCCTTAGATGGGAAATTTGACATATCCCATAATTTTCTGTTCATTCATAGGTAAGTGACAGTAATATGACCATGAGTCATAAAGTGCTAACACTGCTTTTTCTTGGTAACTGGAGTGCATCCTATTCAAGATATTAATCTTCTTCAGCCTTCCATCTGAAGTCTTTCTTTCCTCTCCCTTTCTTTTTTTATTTTTTGTGCAGTTGGTTGTAGCTTGCCTTCAATGTTGGTTTCTTTTTTCTTTTTCTTCTCACTCATTTCCTTCACAAGGTAGCAAATATTGTGACTTGGGGGCCCTTGTTGAGACATGAGGGACCAAGGTGAGGGAGTGACATAACACCATACTTACATGGGCTACTTCAAAATCTCTGGACCTGGAAAATGGATTGCATTGACTCTGTCTTGGTATATCAATAGATTCTTCATAGCTTCTAGTTATTGGCATTCTTGAAGCATAGATGATATATTCTATTTTTCAGGTTGCCACATAGTTCTCAACACTGACTCTCTCCTGGGTTTTGTCCAATACAGTAAGCACATTCAACTTTGTCATCTGCCACTTTATGTGCCTCTTGCAAAGAGTAGTGTAATATCTATTTACAACTACTGCATTTATTTTATTCTAATTTGATGTGATGGTTAATTTTGTTTGTCAGTTTGACTGGATTAAGAAACTTAGGGTTTAGCTCAGTAAACAGAGTACCACTGTGCACTCTCTGAGGCCCCAGATTTGATCCCCAGCACAACCACTCTTGAAACAATCCTGAAACAATCAGCCATTGAAAACCCTGTGAATAGAAGAGAAGCACTGAGATAGTGCCAGGCATGGCACAGTATGAGGGGGTGTTTTGTTCTGTTGTACAGAGGATTGCTATGAGTTGGACTCAATGGCACCTAACAACAATAGGACATTAATGTAGACAAAGAGGTTTTAGAACAACCTCTACAATAAAACCTATAAAGCACATGAGAAAAAAAATTGTAGAAGACACTAGAAGATGGAAAGACCTTCCATGTTCATGGATCAGCAGAATAAATACTGTTTAAATGGCCCTATTACCAAAAATGATATACATATTCAATGGACTCTCCATCAAAATTCCAAAGATATTCTTCATAATAATAAAAAAAATTAAGTTTATATGGAAACACAAAAGATCCTGAATAGCCAAAGCAAACTTGAGCAAAAAGAGCAATGCTGGAGTTACTACAGTACCTGAATTCAAATTATTACAGAATCATAGTAACCAAAACAGCATGGTACTGGCACAAAAAACAAACACATAGGCCAATGGGATAGAATAGAATATCCAGAAATAAGTCCATGCAGCTAAAGCTATCTTATTCTTGAGAAAAATGCCATAAACTTACATTGAAAAAAAGTCTCTTTAACAAGTGGTGCTAGGAAAACTGGATATCTACATGTAGAAGTCCGAAACTAGATTGCTATCTACCACCTTGTTCAAAAATCAACTCAAAATGGATCAAAACATTAATGTAAGACTTGAAATTTTGAAGTTACAAGAAGAAAACAGGGGAAACACTTCAAGATGTGGGGATAGGCAAAGACTTTCTGGATAGGACTTTAATAACTCAGGAAATAAGAGTTACTGTTAGGTGCCATCAAGTCAGGTCTGACTTACAGTGACCCTACATACAACAGACAAAACACTATTGTTAGTGCTTCTCTGCTATTCATAGGGTTTTTAATGGCTGATTATTTTGGGGGAGTGGGTTGTCAAGTCCTTCTTTCAAGTCTACAGCACCCGGTGTTCCCAGGAGGTCTCCCACCCAAGTACTACCAGGCCCAACCCGGCTTAGCTTCTGAGATCTGATGGAATCAGATGCCACAGTGGTAGGGCTGCAGGAGAAATAAGAGTATGAATTTATAAATGAAATTAAAAGGCTTCTATACAGCAAAAGAAACAATCAACAGAATAAAGAGACAGCCTACTGAGTGGGAGAAAATCATTGCCAAATAATCACTTGAGAAAGAATTAATATCTAGAACATACAAAGAACTCAAAAACTAAAACACCAAAAGAACAAATAATCCAATCAACAAATGGGCAATAGAACTGAAGAGGAACTTCAAATGAAGATGTAAAAATGACAAATAAGTACATGAAAAAATATTCAACATCCTTAGTTATTGGGGAAGTGCAAATCAAATCTGCATTGAGAGCAGGCATGGTGGTACACCCTGTAATCCCAGCACTTGGGAGGCAAAGGTAGGAGGATCACAAGTTTAAGGTCAGTTGCAGCTACATAGCTAGACCCAGTCAAAAGAAGAAGAAGAAGAAGAAGAAGAAGAAGAAGAAGAAGAAGAAGAAGAAGAAGAAGGAGGAGGAGGAGGAGGAGGAGGAGAGGAAGAAGAAAGGGAGGGAGGGAGGAAGGAAGGAAGGAAGGAGAAGAGAAAAAAGAAAAGTAAAGAAAAGAAAAAGAAAAGAAAAGAGAAAAGGAAAGACCTACATTGAGATTCTATCTCACCCCAGTCATCATGGCTATTATCAGGAAAATAAGCAACAAGCCAGATGCCATGGTGCATGCCTATAATGCCAGTGGATCAGGAGGGTGAGGTTGGAAGATTTCAAATTCAAGGCCAGAGGCAGCTTGGCAACTTAGCAAGAAGATGTCTCAAAATAAAAAAATTGGAAAAAAAATTGCTTAGAGTGTGACTCAGTGGTAGAGCACTTGCCTAGTATGTGTGGAGCCCTGGGTTCAACCTCCAAGTACTCTAGGAAAAACTGAAAACAAAGGAAGGAAGGAAGGAAGGAAGGAAGGAAGGAAGGAAGGAAGGAAAGAAAGAAGGAAAACAAAAAACAACAAATGCTGGTGAGGATGTGATACTTGGGTGGCGATGGGGTAGGAAAACTTATTCACTACTGGTGGGAATGTGAATTAGTGCAGCCTCTATGGAAATCAATCTGGAGGTACATCAAAATATTAAAAATAAAACTTTCATATGATCCAGCTATACCACATTTGGGTGTAGACACAAAGAGTCCAAGTCAGCTTACTATAGAGGTACCTACATACTCATGTTTTTCACACCACTATTCAAAATAGCCAATTTATAGAATCAACCCAGATGCCTATCAATGTATGAATGGATAAAGATTATATACATACATACACACAAACACACACACGATGGAGTTTTATTCAGTCATAAGGAATGAAATTTTGTCATTTGGAGGGAAATGGATAAAACTGAAGATTATCATGTTAAGTGAAATAACCCTGTTCCATAAAGACAAGTATTGCATATTTCCTCTATTTTGTGGAATCTCAGGGGAATAAAAGAAAGACATGGTCCTAAAAGGGGAACTATTATGGATGTAGAAGAGGGATAGAATAAGAAAGAGTAATAGTCAAGTAAATATAATCCAAGTATATTAAATGCATGTATGGAGATGTCATAATGAAACCCCTTACTTTGTACAATAAATATAAGATAATTTTTAAAAAGAAAGAAAAGAAAAAGTAAACCCTTAAGAGGCTAGTAGAGCATGCCTGTGGGTGTGTCTTTGAAGGACTTTCCAAAGAAGAATAAGATCATGAAGTCTCTGATCTAATAAATGGTTTAATCAGTCAAAATTTGAATAGACTATTGAGAGGTAGAGGAACCATGGAAGGAAGGAAGGCAAGACCTGGTGAGAGGAAATATGTCACTGGACGTGTACCCCTGAGACTATATCTTTCCCTGGGCATTTCCTGTTATTGCACCCCTCTGCTTCCTATATGCTATGAGGAGAGTAGTCTTTGCCACACACTCCTGCCACCATGTTCTGTTCACACACATAAGGCCAAGCAACTATAGACTGAATTTTCCAAAACCATGACCCAAAAACACTCTTTCCTCTCTTAAGCTGTTTATGTCTGGTATTTTGTCACAACAATAAGAAAAGAAACTATTATACTTGGTATATCTTCATATATAAAATCTATCCTTTAGTTTTCTTTGTGGCCTACCTGAGTTACATTGGTTTAGAAGATTGGGGCTAACTCTGCAAAGTATTGTGATAAAAAGAAGTCTGCAGCTATATTCTCTCCTTGTTTGCTTATAGCACTGTTTCCTTACACTTATTTCTAACCCATGTGTGTTTATTATTTTTCAAAGGACTCCTTCAATAGAAAGTAGGCATCTAACAATGCAAATTCTTAGAAAGTAGTCATTTCAATTCTAGTATCTGCCAGTTATTTTAGAGCTTGGAAAAGCTTCATTTTTGTATTTTCCAGAATAGTATCCAAAGTAGCACAGTCAACCTCTAGGAATCATAGGGGATTCATTCCAGAACTCTCTGCAAATACCAAAATCTTTGGATGCTCAAGTCCCTTACATGCAATGAGAGAGTATTTGTGTGTAATCTATATACATATTCCCATATACTTTGTCATCTCTACATTACTTATAGTAATACAATATAAATGCTATGTAAATAGTTGCTACTGTATTGTTAGGGAATAACAGCAATTCAAAAGGTGTAGATATTTCAGTCAGACACTTTTTTTCAAGGATTTTTGAGCAGCAGTTTGATAAGTCCATAGATGTGGAACAAAAGTATAGAGAGGACCAACCATATATTCACTCTGAATAGACATGACAGAATACGACAGACTGGGTGGCTTAATCAACAGAAATTTATTTTCTCCTGGTCCTAGAGTTTCCAACAGCTTGGAAGGCATGAAGTCTATCCTCACAACAGGGAAAATTGTGAGCAAACTGAAAGTCAACTCTTCTTCTGAGATCTATCGGAAAATTGAGCTCTTAGGAAGAAGGGCTTCCCTCTCCCCAGCTCAGAAGCAGACAGGTAGACAGAGAATCCCAGCTTCCCAGAGCAGAAACCCACAGCAAAAGACAGTGTTGGTAGGAGCACTTTAAAGTGACAAATAACTGGAGGCTCAGTGTAAATTAGCTTGAGAGAGAAAATTCCAGGGAGACCCCAATCTTAGGGGTTCACTAATACTTTTGTGAAATTCACTTCCAGGAGCCCTGTCATGTATTCAGTGAATACAGCTTATGGATAAGTAAAAATGAATAGCAGAAATGCTGTATGTGACAGGAGGAAAAAGTTTGGAATTCTCTGGTGTCAAGTACTTACCCTACCTCTGAGGCAGTATGATGTCATTTGAACGTGGACTTGGATTAGTCATAAACATATATTGCTAACTCTAGGGTAGCTATTAAAAAGATTTTAAGGGCCACAGAGATAGCTCAGGGGTAGACTTCTTGACTAGCATGTACAGGGCCTGGGAATCAATCGCTAGCACCAGAAAAAAAATTTTTAAGGAAAAAAGAAAAAGAGGTTTCTAAATATATAGCATAATTGATACACTAAGAGAAAATGTAAAATCATAAAATGTTTGATTAAAATCAAAGAAGGCAGGAAAAGAGGGCAAGAATAAAAAGAGTACAAAGTAATAACTATAAAATATTTACAAATATTATTATATGATAGCTATTAATTAAACAATATCCATAATCACCTTAAATATGAATGGTATAAATACTCCAATTAAATGGCAGAAATCATCAGAGTAGATTTGTGACAAAACTATATGTTATCTAGGGCTGGGGTATAGCTCAGTTGGTAGCGTGCTGCTCTGAATTTTCTGAGGACCCAGATTTGATCCCCAGCACTGACAAAATGGGAGAAGGATGTGGCGGTCCACTCTTCCAAAAACAATCAGCTATTGAAAACCCTATGAGGGTCCTTATAAGTTGGACACAATTCGCCAGTACCTAACAAGAACAATATGTTATCTATTTAAAAAAAATTAAATTAAAAAAAAAAACTCTCATGTTAAATATAAAGACACAGGTTAAAAGTGAAGGGATGGAAAAGATGTATGATCCTAATCCTAATCAAAAGAAAATTTGTATAAATATATTAATTTAAGACAAAGTAAAGTAACTAGGAATAAATATTCCTATCAATTTTTGTTACAGTCTTATATGGCAAAATATTGAGAATTCAAATCTTAAAAAAAAAAAAAACTTACTGGATTTCATATTAAGATTGTTCTCATAAATCCCTACCACTGTGGCATCCAATCCCATCAGATCTTGGAATCTAAGCAGGGTGGGACCTGGTTAATACTTGGATGGGATACCACCTGGAAACACCAGGTGCTGTAGGCTTGAGAGAAGGACTTGGCAACCCACTCCTAAAAAACAATCAGCCATTGAAAACCCTATTAATAGCAGAGAAGCACTGACAATAGTGTTTTGCCTGTTGTATATAGGGTTGCTATGAGTTGGACACCAACTCCATGGCACCTAACAACAACAACATAATCCCATATTGTCCTAATAGTATTTTTTCCTCTACTTACCTAAAAGTACTTCTTAGATTTTGAGTGCTAAGACAGAGTTTTAGAGGATATATATTGATTCCCCAGTATATTTGTTGTTGTTATTAGGTTCTGTTGAGTCGGCTCTGACTCATAGCAATGCTGTGTACAACAGACAAAACACTCCCCAAACACCATGCCATGCTCAGCATTATTGCCAGTTCTTCTCTGCTATCCATAGGACTTTCACTGAGTTTTCCCCACTACTTATATTTTGATGACCTCTTTATTTAATAATTTTTACATAAATAATTTTCTATGAAAAAACAAAACAACCAAATGTTTCATTTTGCTTTAGTTGCTCGGAATTTCCTTTTATTATCAATAGCTTAGAAATAACTTATATTAGCAATAGCTTAGAAATTTTTAGCATCACTATTCAATATCAGTGATGTCATGCATATTTTTAGAACTGTCAAGTTTGGGAAAACCTCTCTCAAGCTTCTTTCAGATTGAAGCTGCAAGATTTCAGAGCATTTTAAGTGTTCTTGTGTCCTGACTAATTTACATATCCTTGTGAGTGATAACTCTCTAATGAACTTGTTTGCACTGGAGCTAGCCTTGTCAGTGGTAGGGAATATTCTTTGAAGCCACTTTAGGGATTAAAGTGGGATGGTTAGCACTATTTGTGTATGCAAGGGACAGATAATCAATAAAGTAGCTCACTAAACCCAAACTAAATTTATCTTTAATTCAGCTTCCCTTTTTGGGAAAACCTTAAAATACCCAAGAGGATCTAGGGGTATAGGAGAGTGGATGCTTAACATGCACAAGGCCCTAGGTTCAATTTCTAGCATTTCCTTCCCAAAATATTCAAGGATCACTGAGGACAGTGAGTCACCGGGAAAGTAAAGTGGAGAATGAACAATTGCGCTTAAAAAGATCTTACTCCTGCAATTTTTACAGAGCTATAACCTTGTGAACACATTGCTAGACCCCCTTTCAGGGACTTGGATAGGTCATCACACATGAGTTTTATTAGTTGCATGGTATATCCATCTATAAATGAGAGTTCAAGGTAACAGGTTGCAACTAAACATCAACAAAACAAAAATCTTTACAACTGGGCCAAGATGCAACTTCACAATAAATGGAGAAAAGAGGTTGTCCAAGGTTTTGCTTTGCTTGGCTCTATAATCAACACCCATGGAAACAACAGTCCAGAAATCAAAAAATGCATTGTTCTAGGAAAAGCTGTGGCAAAAGATCTCTTTAGAGTACTGAAAAGCAAAGATGTCACATTGAAGACGAAGGTGCGTCTGACTCATGTCATGGTATTTTCAGTCTCATCATATGGTTGTGAATGCTGAACGTTGAACAAGGGAGACAGGAGAAGAATTGATGCTTCTGAATTATGGTGCTGGAAACATCTATGGAATATACCATGGATTGCCAAAAGAACCAACAGATTTGTCCTGGAAGAAATGCAATCAGAGTGCTCCTTGGAAGCAAGAATGGCCAGACTGTAGCTTACAAATTTTGGACATATAGTCAGGAGAGACCAATGCCTGGAGAAAGACACCATATTTGGGAGAGTGGCAGGTCAATGAAAAAAAGGAAAACCCTCCACCAGATGGATTGACACAGTGTCTGCAACAATGAGCTTAAGTATAAATAAGATCGTGTGCCTGGCACAGAATGGAGAAGTATTTCGATCTGTTGTACATAGGGTCACTATGAGTCGGACTTGACTGGACAGCACCTAACAACAGCAATAAGTAAAATGGGAGTGTGTCTTTCCATGTGGCCAAAGTGCTGAAGGTCCCTTTATTCTTCATCCATTTGCAAGGGAATATTTTAACATCTTTTAAAATAAACAGATCTAAATTTTTTCTCTCTATTTGTAATCCTTCCCCAACTCTTCCCTGTGGAATCCTTTAAAATCCTTCCTACCCCACTTCACCTTCAGAGGAGTAGAGCAAGAAGTTTTGTTTTAAAATGCAGACTTGATTTCCAACTGAGGAGAAAGTGAGAACAATGGGAATAAAAGGTCAAAGAATCCCTCAGGTGAGTCACAAAGCTATTTATGTATTGTTAAAACTTCATGTCTAAGAATTAGCTGAAAAGTGACAATTCACAATGGTTGAGTGGGAGGGAATGAAAAAGAACCACAATTCTGTAACATCACTTGGGCTCCACAGCCTGACTGTCAATGGTTTGCAGAATTGGCTAGCATCCCAGAGAGGCAGACATTAGAGACACTGGTGCTGAGAAAGGCACAATTGCAGCAGTGATGGGAAGTGATGAGACACTTATAGACTGTGGCCCCTCACATGTGGCCACAGGGCTGGTCCTGGATGTACTATCAGAAGGCAGAGGGCAGAAAAAGACCAAGTGGGAGCCCTGTACAGTGAGTGGGAAGAAACCATCAAGACAAGAAACTCCCAGTAAAAGACCAATCAAAGACCACGCCCTAATTTCCATAGGAAGATGATGTGTTAGTGGGAAAAGACTGGCACCAAAGCAAAACTATACTTTGAGGGATCATTTCTATAATTCCAGAGGTACCAAAATGAGAAAACCTCATCTCATCTTGAGAGTGACTTTGTTAACATCCTGGCACAAGAACAAGCACCTTTGCCACTAAAAAATAAAATACCCAACTAACATTAAGCCCTTGAAATGCCCATCCTTCTATTATGATAGCTCTCCACATCTGAGGGTTCCATATCCATGAATTCAATCAACCACAGAATGAAAATATTTGGAAAAAAAAATTGTATCTCTACTAAACATGTACAGATTTCTTCCTTGTCATTATTCCCTAAACAATATAATACAACCCAGGCACAGTGGCCCACACCTGTAATCCCAGCAATTCTGGAGGCTGAGGCAGGAAGATTGCAAATTCAAAGCCAGAAGCAGCCTGTGTAACTTAGTGAGATCCTGACTCAAGATAAAAAATAACAAATGGACTGGGGGGTGAAGCTCAGTGGTAGAGAACTTGCAAAGTATGCACAATGCCCTGTGTTCAGCCCCTCAGTATAGGAAAAAAAGCCAATATAGTATAACTGTTTATGTCACATTTACATTGTAGTAGGTATAATAAGTAATCGAGAGGACTTTGATTTAGCTCAGTTGATACAGTGCTCTTCTGTGTTCTCTTTAGGCTCTGGGTTCAATTCCCAGCACTGCAAACACAGGAGAAAGACATGGCAGCCCACTCTTGAAACAATCAGCCATCCAAAGCACTATGAGGGTCACTATGAGTGAGATCTGACTAGATAGCACCTAACAGCAACAACAATAACAAAAAGTAATCTACAGGTGATTTAAAGTTTATGGGAAGATGCATGTAGGTTATACACAAATACTATGCCATTTTATATGAGAGATTTGAGCATCCTCAGATTTTGGTATTCTAAGGTTTAGTAAGTAAGTTCACCTTGCCCAACCTCTTTTTAAAAGTGTTTTCATAGCCTTAAGCAGCTCTGAATTTATATAGAGACTCCCCATAGATACACAATCTATAATTTGCATAGTTTTCTAGGAAAGGATATTTTAATAGCTAAGAGGGAGAGATTTAGATGTGGTGGTAATAACATTTTTTTCTTCTCCTCAAGCTTGTTGGAAGGATGGAGATTCACATTCAAAATACAGAAGTGTTCCATGAGATAATTTTCAGAAGTTATCTTGTGAAAGATGAAATTACTTAAAGAGCCTTATTTCAGCATTGTTAAAGCTACTAGGGAGGGAAATTCAGGTATCTCAGGCACAAACGCCTGGCTGACCCAGATACAAATCGCAGTGAGCCCTTAAGTGTCACCAGGCAGTTTGAATCGTGATTGAATGGGGATTCTATTTTAATTTTTTAAACTGCCATTTTGTTTTAGAAGCCCCAGGGCATGCATAGAGTAAAATATACCAACCATTAAAATATTGAAATTCACCAATAGCAGTGATTACTAAAACATCAAAATGAAACAATTTACAAAATGTGGTCTCAACATGTCTAGTCTACAATAGCACATTCCTCCCCAGCCAGCTCATTTTTCTCAATCCCTTTCACTCCTCACCCTCCAAAAGTTTCCCACAGTTCTACAAAATCATGTTGAACATCTACCCACAAAAGATGTTGTAAAGCTAAAAAAGTTATTGTATGTATCTCTCATTCTCAGAGCATTTCTAATTATTAATTTGTTGTAGCTGTTGTTAGGTGCCATCGAGTCAGAACCAACTCATAGCAACCCCATGTACAACAGAATGAAACACTCCACAACATTGTGCCATGCCAGGCTCTATGTTAGTGCTTCTTTGCTATTCATAAGGTTTTCAACAACTGATTATTTTGAGAGCAGACTGCCAGGCTCTTCTCCAATTTTTGCTGTGCTGGAGATTGAACCCAGAGCCCCAGAGAGTGCAGAGCAAGCACTCTACAAACTGAGCTAAACCCCTACTGGTCATGGTGGCCTACACCAGTAATCAACAAGCTGCAGAAGATGAGGCATGAAGATTGCAAGTTTGAAGACAGCCTGCAAAACATAATTATTAATAGAAAAATTATATTCTGATTTATACCACTTGTCTCCAAATCCTGTAAAGAAGGATCATAAACTGGGAACACGGACTAAATATAGTTTTCAGGCAGATTTTCATTTAGCCCATCTAACTTTTCAAAAATATTTGAATTGTTTATTAGTATTTTCTAAACCAAGATATTTCTCACCAACATGTGCACAAACACACACACACACACACACACACACACACACACACACACACCACTTTGGGCTCAATTCCTGCCCTACGAGGAATTTGAGGTTTCACTGTGGTCTTAATAGCTCCCATTTTTTATGCCCAACAACTTTTCTTATTTAGGATACCAGGCTGGTGCATACACAATATTTGAGTCTGCAACCTGTGCTATAAAGAGGAAACAAAATATAATGGGAATGCACAGAATGGACAGGCATTTCGTAGGCAAGAAGAAACATGGGCCATCTCATGGCAGCACATGAGCCTGGCATTGACAGATGGAAATGCAGGAAAGGGACACTCCCATGGAGAGAAAAATCTTGGCAACATGACTGAGGTAGGATAGGGCAGAGGATATGGAGTATGTCTGGTTGTCTGGCATGTGCCCATGACCCCTATACATGATAGGAAATCCACCAGCTAGTGTGGAATGCTTCAACCACAGTTTGGTCATTTAAGTTTTAGAGTAAAGAAGCAATGAAAATAAAACTGTGCTTCAGAACAGCTTTCCTATTAAACTGTAAGAATCCCTTGACTTACGGTGACGACTACCCCCAAACAGCAGAATCCTTGTCCTTAATTGTATTTCCTGTCCCTTCTGGTGTATGAACTCATCAATAAGATCACATTCAACCAACAGTTTAGAACACAAGAAGTCATTGTCTTCCAGGGGGCAGATGGAATACGGATGTGGTGTGGAAGATATCGAACTTCCTGTCAGAAGACCAGCGCTCTCCTATCAAAGCCTGCCACTTACTACGTGCTCCAAGGCAAGCAGCCAACCCTTCGGATATTTCATGTAAAATGTTGATGATGATAACCTTCTTCCTAAGGCTACTGTTAGAATTAAATGGAAAAAATGGTAGAGGATTTGAAAGCACTTTACAAACAACACACTGGAGTGCAAATAAAACTTACCCAAGTTTAGATGCATGGGTTCTCTTTCTAGGGCATTTCTTTGCCTTCTATGCTCCCCCAAAAAGCCCTTACATTTCCAGTCCATACTTTGGCCCTTTTGTTTTTAAAATATGGCCTTTGAAGGATCATCTTGAATTGGTTCACTTGATGACATCCCAGGTTTTAGACTTTACTGCTGGTCTCAGCTGGTTTCTAGTAACCTAAGTCCACTGTCCTTCCTCCCAATGATCTACCTCGCTACATAAAATCATTCTTTAGTACGTTCTGTTAGGCAGGACCTGTTACAAAATGGTACCTTCCTATTCAATGTTGTTGTTGTTGTTGTTAGGTGCCGTCGAGTCAGCATCCGACTCATTGAGACCCTCATAGGGTTTTCAATGGCTGACTGTTTTGGGATTGCCTTGGGAGATGGATTGCCAGGCCCTCCTCCCATTTTTGTGGGCTGAGAATTGAACTCGGGTCCTCAGAGACTGTAGCGCAGTGCTCTACCAACTGAGCTAAATCCCAGCCCCTCCTATTCAATAGCACCCTCTTATACCCATCATGCCCCAGCCCTTAAAAGCCCATCAAAGCTGCCTGCCAAAATCTAACCTAGAATCTGCCCTGGGCACAGCAGCCAATGACTACTTCTCTTTCCTTCTTATACCGTATTAAAACTCTCCACACACCCTCTTTCTACCTATCCTATTGTGGCTTGATGGCTACCCCAACTCCCTCCTACCTAGAGCCCATAAAACCTTGCCCTTTCCTTTCCCCAGCTGCTGCTGTCCTCTCCTTTAATAGACAGCTTCTGCTGGCAGCTTCTGCTCAATAAAGGCCTGATGGAGTTTACATGTTTCAGTCTCTTACCTGACAGGTTCTGGTATAATTTAGCCTACAGCCATATTACTGTGCCATCCAATCCCATCAGACCTCAGAAGCTAAGCAGGGTTGTGCCTGGTTAGTACTTGGATGGAGACCACCTGGGAACACCAGGTGCTGTAGGCTTGGGAGAAAGCCCTGGCAACCCACTTCCAAAAAACAACCAGCCATTGAAAACCCTATGAGTAGCAGAGAAGCATTAAAAATATTGTTTCACCGGTTATATGTAGGGTTGCTGAGTCAGACACTGACTCAAGGGCATCTAACAATAAGTATTATTTAAACTGTGAAGCTCTCCTTTTCTCAATTTTGGCTTCATCAGCATAATTCTTGTTATTGCCAATAACACTCAATTTTCTCTAATTTATGCCAAACACCCAAAACAAAAGGCTAGGTAAAACTATAACAGGCACTTATAAACTTCCTTTTACTAAAAAGCATTGACCCCTCACTCAGACCCACGAGTGTCCTATTCCAGTCTCCCAAGAGGCATCTGAAGGTCTCCAGTCCTTGTCTGAAAACTGCAGCCACATTAATGGATAAACATCTCTTTGACAAGGGACTGCAAATACCTTCGCAGCCATGACAGCTGTGACAAATTCCTGGAATCACCCTGCAAAACCAGAAGTGAGATCACACTCTGAGCAGGACTACTTCCTTATCCATGCTTCTTGCCCTTGCCCGCAGGTCTTCCTCTACTTAAACCTAAAGCTCATGTGAGCTCCCCAAAGATGGATTTGGGGTCACTGGACTTTTTTATTTGTTCCTCTCCCCATTGTACACATTGATTAAATCTCCTTTCTCTGCTTTTTACCAGTATTCATCTCATTAATCAGTGAATTGGGAATGGGTGGTCAAGCCTAATTCCAGGAACCAGGGAATTTGCCCTAATCTCTGGTAATAAAAATTTATCCAAACAAATGGAAAATAGAAAAACTTGAAGACCTAAAAAACATAAAGGTAGACTTTAGGGCAACATTTTTATCTGCTTACCTATAAGCAGAGAGATAAGGGGAAGACCAGAACACTAGAGCTATGTTTGTTCTGGGGGCTGTTGCTGATATCACAAACTTTGTGCTCCAAGGTGACTACATGGAGTTGGAGATTCAGAGATCAGGTGGGCTTTGGGGGACACTCCTCAAATACAGGTGAGCCCTATTTGCACTCTATCAGGTCAGAGTGAATTGGAACTAAATGATTCCTATTCCTCCCCCAACTACTGGAAATGCAGAGGCTGTGTAGGTGACAGACTTGAAGAAGAAAGGAAAAACAAAAGGCAAAAAGAAAAGAGAGGAAGAGAGAGAGACAGAGACAGAGACAGAGAGACAGAGAGAGAGAGAGAGAGAGAGAGAGAGAGAAGCCATCCCTAGTAGCTTCCCTGCCTTTCCAGAGGACTATGATGATCTTAGGTATCATACACATGGCCCAAATGGGTGAGGGATGCTCCAGCCCTGACCCTGGTCCATGGGTTGCATTCTAATGCTGTCTATCAATGCTTGTCAGAAACAAATAAAAACCCTCTTTATTCTCACTAGTAATTTCTGAAGAATAATAACCAATAGGCAGTCATATATTACCATCCACACAAGAAAACAAGATCACACGAACATGAACAAAACCACAGACAGAAGCAGACCTACAATGTTTTCGTGCGCTTGAGCTATATCAGTCTAATAGGGAATGACAAGCATGCATATAACTAAAAGTCAAAACAGAACAATATTTAAATGACAGAAGTGTGGAATGTCACTTCAACTTGAGCTTTGCATCTTAGTCACAACTGGCCCATCTGCATTGTTTCAGGACAAGGAAAGCCAGGAAATTATGAGGCAATAGAAGGAGAGCATGGGGAGGGGCATAAAGAAGGGTTAGACACTGTCACTAGTATATTCCTTACTCTTTCTGAGCCTCAGTTTCCTCATCTCTAAAAGGAATAATGATGATTTATTTTTATTGGTATTTTAATTGTACAGATTTATGGAGAACAGAGCAGTAATTCAGTTCATATATACAGAGCGCAATTATTGAGATTTCTAACATTTCCATCTCCTTAAATGTTGTTGTTAGATGTAATCAAGTCAAGTCTGACTCATAGTGATCTTCATAAGGTTTTCAATGGCAGATTGTTTCAGGATTGCTTCAGAAGTGGATTGCCACATCCCTCTCCCATTTTTGCTGTGCTAGGGATCAAGCATGGGTGCTCAGAGAGTGAGGAGCAGCATTCTATCAATGGAGTAAACTCCACAGTGTTTTCAATGGGTGGTTGTTTCAGGATTGTCTCAGGAGTGGACTACCACATCCTTCTCTCATTTTTTTAGTGCTGAGGATCAAACCTAGGTCCTCAGAGAGTGCAGATCAGCACTCTACGAACTGAGCTAAATTCTAGCCCTCCTAAGCATCATACAACAAAATATAAAATTTTTTGACTAACATGTAATGATAATTGTACATATTTATAAGGTATTGTATTTTTTTTACAGTGCATACTATATGAGGCTGGGGGTTAGCTCAGTTGGTAGAGTGCTTGCTCTGTGCACTCTGAGGCCCTGTATTTTATCCTCAACACTACAAAAATGGGAGAAGGACCTGGCATCCCACTCCCAAAACAATCAGCAATTGAAACCCCTATGAATTGTAGAGAAGCACTGACATAGTGCCCAGCATGGCACTGTGTCAGGGAATGTTTCATTCTGTTGTACATAGAGTTACTATACATCGGCCCTGACTCAACAGGACCTAACAACATAACTGTATGGTAAAATTCATTATGGGATTTCCATGCAGTTTTATCCTGTATTTTGCATTTTGTTCCTGTCTCTCTTTACCCTTCTATATTGCTCCCTCTCCCCCTTCCACATTTCCATCACCCTTCCCCTTCCACTAGTATCTTCCCTACTCATGGTAAGTACACTTGTATTTTCTGAACTTAGATATGTACTCTGTGTGTGTGTACATTTTTTCCTTAAGCTATTTCTAGTTACCACATATGGTGAGAGCATGTGCTATTACTATTTTCGAGTCTAGAATACTTCACTGAAAATGAAGATCCCCAGTTCCATCCATTTTGCTGCAAATGACATAATTTCATTTTTCTTTACTGCTGAATAATGTTTCATTGTCTATATATACACCACATTTTAAATCCAATTCTCTATTGATGGACATTTGGGTTGATTCTATTCTTTTGTTATTGTGAAGAGTGTGGCAATAAACATGGAAATGCATGTGTCCCTGTGATATGATGACTTAGCTTCCCTTGGTTATATTCCTATACCTAGTATATCTGGATCATATGTTGTTCGATGCTGTTGAGTGGTGTCCAACTCAAAGCCATCCTACATACAATGGGCAAAACACTATTGCCAGTATTGTCAGTGCTTCTCTGCTATTAATAGGGCTTTCAATAGCTGATTGATTTTTGGGAGTGGGTTTTCAGGTCTTTCTCCCAAGCCTACAGCACCTGGTATTCCCAAGCAGTCTCCCACCCAAGTACTAACCAGGTCCAACCATGCTTAGCTTCCGCAATCTGACGGGATCAGATGCCACAGTGCCATGGCTGCAGGCATCTGGATAATATAGCAGATCTATTTTTAGTATTCTGTGAAACCTCTGTACTGATTTCGATAGTGACTGTACTAGTTTACAGTCCCACCAGCACTGTAAAAGGGTTTCTTTTTCCACACATCCTTGACACCATTGGTTGTTGTTTGTTTTGTTGATGCTGGCCATTCTGACTGGGGTGAAATGGAATCTCAATGTGGTTTCACCTTGCATTTTCCTGGAGGCTAAGGATATTCAATATTTATATAGGGTTATTGGCCATTTGTATTTCTTCTTTTGAAAACAGTTTGTTGAGCTCCATTGCCCACCTATTTATTGGATTATATGTTACTCTGGTGTTTAATTTCTTAAGTTCTTTGTAGACCCAATATATTAATCCTCTGTCAGATGTTTAAGATGCAAAGATTTTCTCTCATTATGTAGGCTCTCCTTTTACTATATTATTTGTTTTTTTTTTCTGTGCAGAAGCTTTTTAATTTTATGTAATCCAATTTGTCAATTCTTTGTGCTATTTCCTGGGATATTGGAGTCTTGTTAAGAAAGAACTTGCCTAGGCCAATGTATTGAAGTGCATTCTCTACATTTGCTAGTTTCAGAGTTTTTGGTTTTATATTGAGGTCTCTAATCCATTCTGAGTTGATTTTCACACAGGTCAAGAGAAATGGGTCTACTTTCATTCTTCTACATATGGATATCCAGTTTTCCCAGCATCATTTGTTGAAAAGGCAACCTTTTCTCAAATGTACGCCTTTGACACCTTTGTTGAAGATCAAGTGACTGTAGCTGTGTGGGAGTATATCTAGTTCCTCTATTCAGTTCCATTGATCTTCATGCCTATTTTTGTGCCAGTACCAAGCAATTTTTTGCTACTATGGCCCTGTGGTATAATTTGAAGTCAGATATTGTGATGCCTCTTGCACTGCTTTTGCTGCTTAGGATTGTTTTGGCTGTATGGGGTCTTTTGTACTTCACATGAATTTTTGGATTGATTTTTTTCTACTTTTGTGTAATATGTAATTGGAATTTTGATAGGGATTGTATTGAATCTCCAGATTACTGTTGGTAGTATAGCCATTTTCACAATATTACTTCTTCCAATCAGTGGCAAGGGAGGTCTCTCCACTTTCTAGTATCTTCTGCAATTTTTTCTTTAGAGTTTTGAAGTTTGCATTGTACAAGTCTTTATGATCCTTGCTTAGATTAATTCCTAAATATTTTATTTTTGGGTGGATTATTGTGAATAAGGATATTGTTTTGATTTCTTTTCTTCTTGCTCGTTAGGATATATGGGGATATCAATACTGATTATGAGTGTTCATTTTATATCCTGCTTCTTTGCTAAGAACAATAATTAGCTTTAAGAGTTTTCTTGTGGAGTTTTTAGGATCTTTTTAGTATAGGATCATGTCATCAGCAAACAGGGATAGTTTAACTTCGTTGTTCCCTATTTTAATTCCTTCTATTTTCTTTCTCTTGCCTGATTGTTCTAGGTATGACATCAATCACCATATTGAATAAGAGTGGGGAGTCTTGTTCCTAAATTTAGAGGGAATATTCCCAGCTTTTCCCCATTTAATATAATGTTGGCTATAGGTTTGTCATTTACAGCCTTTATGGAATTAAAGTATGTCCCTTTTATTCCCAGTTTCTCCAGGACTCTGAACACAAAGGGATGTTCAATTTTGTCTAAGGCTTTTTTTTTACATCTATTGAGATGATTATATGATTTCTGGCATCAAGTCTCTTAATGTGTTGTATTATATTAATCTATTTGTGGCAAGCCAGCCTTGTATCTGTGGAATTAGGCCTACTTGTCATGGTGTATGATCTGTTCTATGTGGTGGTATATTCAGTTAACAAGTAATAATGATGATTTCAAGAGGAATTTTGGAAATTAAATAAGTTGGCTTATGTAAGAACTAGGCATATTGTCAGTGTTCAATGACATAAGCTGCTTTTACCAGAATTGTTCAGGCAAAAATAAAATCACAGTTATCTGACTGCTATTATATTTTATATTATGTAGCCATTATATGGAATTATTATGTTATATTATATTATAATGTTTCATTATATTATATAGCTATTATATGAAATGCTATTTTATAGAGTACAGCAAAATGAATCTTGCTTCAACCATAAACCCAACTGCTAGAACCTAAAAAACCCTTGCAATTGCAAGAGGCCAAGACACTTTTGGAGTACTGAGAAAGACTAATCCAAACTGATTATCCCAGGGCTTTTTTCTCATTGGAGGTCAAGTTTTAGTATCCAATCAAGTGAGCACAGAGCCAATGTGATGTCAGAGTTTCTTCCACCTGTGAGCACTATCACCATCTACATGAGGAGAGAGAGAGTGGGCAGCCATCAAGATAACACAGACTGAGCCATTTCTAGCTGGTGCCCTTATAAAAATGCTTCAGTTGTCCAGAATAATTGCTTCCAATAAAGGCCAAATGTACAATTCTGACAGGGATGTCCTTATGAGTTTGTGTTGCTTGTAAAACTGTCAGAATAGATGCTGCCTTGTATTTCCATCTTTCAACCAAGCTAACAAGTCAGATTGTTTTTCAGGAAATCACCTCATATGTTGCATTCAAAGCCCAGTTAAAAGGCAAGATGCACCCCCAGGGCTCTATGGTTTTAATTAGGCTGGCTTCATGTTTTCTTCCTATAAGGTAGGGATTCACAGTCTTCTCTACAACTCTTCACCCAAACATATGCCTCCTTCTGTGTTCTCTATCTTACTAAAAGCTATTACTGTTTACCTGGTAGCACTGGAACATGGGAGTCAACTTCTAGTAGCCCCTTTTCTAAAATACCCACCACTAAGGGGCCACTTCTCATCACAACACTACTTTATAAAGATCTCTCACTTTGGGCCATGTCTCCACTTGCAAGGTCACTGCCCATTCAGGCTCCCAGCACCTCTCACCTAGGCTAAGTACAAGTGTCCTCTCAGTTTCATACCCTTCAGTATCACCTCTTTAGAACCACCTTCCCTCCAACAAACTAGTCATTAAAAGACACAGATTCAACTAAGTCCCTCAGAGTGCTTAAAATATGATGATGAGCCACCAGTCACCATTCCATTCTAGAAGAAATCTGAGCCCAGCCACAGTTTACCACACTCTTTCTCTGCATTATCCTTGTGCCACACATCCTTAGTGTTCTTAGGCTGGATAGAACCACCTGCCAACCAATCAAGATCAAGGACCTGCTGCCCTCCAAATCTATGTGGTTCCACATCTTAGAAACCTCCCCCATTCTCCACTAAGTCATCTGCTTAACATCTACTCATCCTCCATGACTCAGCTGAAAGAGCAAATCACTGGGATGTTTTTTTCTACTTTCCCTTCGCACTCAGGTAGAATTGGTTGGAAAACAGATGAGTGCCTAAAGACGTTTAATTAGGCTTCATGTTTGGTTTGTTGTTTGTTTCTATAACCTATGGCTTCTCTGCCTCAGCAGTACTGGTATTTGAGGATGGATAATTCTTTGCTGATAGCACTGTCCTCTTTATATTGTAGGATGCTCAGCAGGATCCCTCACCTCTACTCAATAGAGCTAGGATTTACCTCTAGTTGCCAGATGACAACACTTATTCTGTCAGGACCCAAGTTCAATACCTAGCACTGCAAAAATGGGAGAGGGATGTGGCATTCCACTCCTGAAGCAATCCTAAAACAATCAGCTATTGAAAATCCTATGAGGGTTACTATGAGTCAGACCTGACTCAACAGCACCTAACAATAGCTACTCAATAGATGCTAGTAGTATCTGCCCCACTTGTGACAACAAAAATATCTCTAGACTTAGTCAAATTCCCCCTAGGAAGCAGAATAGTCCTCTGTTGAAAATGGCTGCCATAGTACTATATAGACATCATTCCTGGCTCTATTGGAATTGTAAGTTATTTGACAATTCTTACTACTGAAAAGGACGTGCTTGCTGCAAGAAACTATCTTTTTCTCATTAGTGCAACACCAGTGCCTTCAGTAGTATCCAGCACATGATAGATGCTTCATAAATATTTGTTGAATAAATGAAAACAAAGGAATCAACAAATGTCAAGCAATCATCTTATGATACTTTTTACATTCTCAGACTTACCTTTAGGAAATCCCAGGATATAAAGCATATCACTGTGGGCCAAGAAAACAATCTATAATGGAGCATTCTGAGCTCCAAGAATTAGAGATAAAATCAAAAGGGATTTTAGAGGAACTAGTTCCACCACCAATTTCTTTGATTTGAGAAATCAGAGACACAAACTGATAAAGAGGCTGTGAAATGGTACATGGCATATATGTAATGGAACTTCATCCTGAGTCTCCCACTGACCTTGGCAATGCTACTTGCTTCTCTGTACAAATAGGAGACTTGTCACACAAACTTCCTCTTGCCAAACATGTAAAAATAAGCTATTAGCAGATCACTTTGATTCTATTCTGACAGTGTAGCTGACACTCCTCTGTGATAATTTTGAGATGTTTTGCCTTGGATAAAACTTTAACTGATGTATTGGCACTTGTCATTTCATATTGGAAACCACATAAGCTATTGATGATATGTCCAGTTCAAACTATCCTGCTCTAAGCTCTTGGCTCAAACAGCATGTTCTAGTTTAAACACAGTAATTCTAAGATATTGAAGTTGAGTGTGAGGTTCTGAAAATGACAGCTTTCAAGGTGATAATGCTCAGCTGGAGGAGGAAAAAAAAGATTTAAACAAAACCATTAAATGCTCATTAGTTTAGAGATTTCCACCCCGACATCCATAACGATGATATTCTGCCCTGAGCAGCTCAATTATCACTGCATACAGTGAGAATAGATCAGTTTCTGCCCTTCCAATACCCAACCCTCCAAACCTAAGCCAAGTTGTAAGAATGATATACTTTTAAACTTAAAATGGACAAGTAGCTCCATTAGGCATTTTCAAGCCCATACAATTCATATTCCAGTAGCCTTGGGGATGAGGTAACCTTAACTTTCACAAAGTGCTGAGAAGAGACTGCTTAACCCAGAGATCAGATCACTGAATGGTGACCTCTGTTATTTCACCTCCTCCATTATGAAAGCTCCTTCTCATGTGGGCTGGCAAAAGAGATTGACATTGTCTTTCATTTTTGCTTATACATGCTCCCTGAAATAGGCTTGACTGAGATGGATAATAAATTTCTTCTTCTTCATTTCTTGGAGAGAAAGAAATAAAACCTAAAAGATCATGGCTCTTAGATCCAAGTACTTTTTGAATGAAGGTAGCATAAGGAAATGTAGAGATAAAGGAGCCCTCCAGACTTTGCATGGTTTGGTGATGGTGAAAATAAATCAGGTGATGCAGAACTTTTCAAATCACTTGGGTTTTTTCAAGTTCTAAAACGGGCTTCTGGACCAGCTAAAGGAAAGCCACCTGTGTCAGAGCTCCAGAAATATCTAAAAATATTTTGCCAAATGCCATTGAAATCATTTCACCAATAGAACATAAAACTGACCTTGGAATACCCATGGTACTAGTGTTTTGGAAACATCTCTTCCCAAACATTTCTCATCTTTCTAAAATTAACCCAAAGTTGGCTCTAGTACTAGTACACAATGCATCTTTAGAGTCTTATATTAGAAAATTCTTGGAAACACCTGTCTTTACGGCCTATCTTACTTAGCAAGATGTAAACTTAGCAAGGTGTAAGCTGGAAGATACTCATATACTGTATAGATACATAGAGGGTTCTATTAGAAGTTTTTCTTTCCTTCTTTGGGAGCTGCCACAAATTCATCATTACATTCTCAACTCTGGTTCCATATTTTGATAGACTTTCCATGATACTCAGTTTTTCTTGCTGATAAAAGGACACATAAACTGAAATATGTGCTTGTTTTATACCACTTTATGAAAGATTTTTCAGTAGCACATCTGATTTAATTTCAGTTACATAATTATAAAGCCAAAGTAATCACATTTTATAATGACTGTGAGAAAGGAGAAAAGGCTTGGGATCTGAAGAGCAGTGATTATTTGTTTTCATGCTTATAGTTTCTTTATTTATTGTTTATGTCCTACTATTGTACATATATGAGAGAAGGACCTGGCAATCCACTCCCAAGGCAATCCTGAAACAATCAGCCATTGAAAGCCCTATGAGGGTCGCTATGAGTCGGACTCAACTCGATGGCACCTAACAACAACAACAATTGTACACATAGCTATAATTATTATTTTCCTGTGGTCCTTAGAAAGATTATTTCCTTTTATCTATGGTGATCCTAAGCCTTTTATTCAGAGTTCACATAATCAATATCCCTAAATGGAATTTATGATATCATTATGTTGGACACTCAATACCTTAATACTTCATTTGTGCCCAAAGTAATGCATTTCTCACCTTCAGAAATCCCCATTATAGGAGAGGACTGTCTTTGCTTTAATGTAGAATTTAAAGTCTAGTAACAGATGCAGGAAGAAGGAGAGAAGTGAATGAGATCAAGACTTCAGTTTAACTAGTTGTCTCCTCCAACTTTGCTTCCTCTTTCAGCCCCTTTCTCCAACTCCCCACCTTCCCAGGACCTCAGTTATTATCTCTACTCCAATAAGTGCCAAATATCTATTTCAAGCCTAGATATCTTGCTTTTATGCACAAGTTCTCCATCCCACTTGGATAGTAAACAGATACTTCACTTAGCCTATGTAAAACTAAACTCATCTCCACTTTGGCTTCCACATTTCATGTGCTGTAAACCTCAGTGAACGACAGATTAATCCCGGCAGTTGTCCAATGCAAAAGAGTAAGAGTCAACTTTGACACATTCTTCGTCCTCAGTCCCCACCCAACCAATCAGAAATCTTGGCAATTCTCCCTCCTCAATATTTCTCATACCTTCCCTATGTCTACTGCTACTATTTAGCTTCAAACCACCATTGTCTCATGCACGGTCTGCTAACTGGTTTCTCTTCCTTTACCCTGACCACCTCCAAGTCAGCCTTCACCCTATAGCCAGGACAATCTCTCCACTAAGCAAATTGAAACTTCTTTCTTTGCCTCAAAGTCTTCTATTATTCCCATTGCTCACTGGATAAAGTCTCTTGACATCATGCCCTCTGTTTTCCCTCTCTGCCTCAAGAACACTACCCTGCATCTTGAACTCTGTGCTCCAAACACATTGTGCCACTTGGTACTTCTGTTCCCCAGAGAGCTGCTCTCTTGATCTTGAAAACATTCCCTTGCTATACGGTGATTTAGAGAATTACAAACCTGGTCTCAGGTGTTAGGTCAAGCAATATCTCCCAAAGAGGCATCCTTGAACCTCCAGTTTCCCAGTCCCTCACCTCTACCACTGGATGGCCCAGCTGTCCTCTGAGCCTCCTGCATCTTACTCTCTAATAACTTATGCAGATCTCACAACAGACTACACATTCTATGATACCTACACGGATTTTATCACAAGTTACCAACTAAAGGCTTATGAGTCAAGCCTAATATTTTGTTTGGGCTAACAGGGTTTACTTTTTAACTAGTTAAATAAGAATTTTTTTAAGAATTAAGATACTTTAGTCTGCAGTCATAGCACTCTGGTATCTGATCCCACCAATTTCAGAAGCTAAACAGAGTTGGCCTGGTTAGTCCTTGCATGAGAGACCACCTTGGAACATCAGGTCCTGCAGGCTAAGGAGAAGGACCCAGCATACCACTCTCAAAACATTCCATCATTTAAAATCCTATGACTAACAGAGAAGTGCTGGCATAGTCTTGGGCATGGTACAATGTTGGGGAGTGTTTCATTCTGTTGCATATAGGGTCACTATGAGTCAGAACTGACTCGAGGGCACCTAACAACAAAAACAACAAGGATACTTCAACTTCTAAAATCTGGATTTGTGGCTCCTTTTGAAAAATTATTAAATCTGGCAAGACTGAGACCATAATTCTGAGCATGTCAACAATGATACATAACTGAATTTGCAGCTACTCCTTTTAATTGCCCCATGCATCTGTCAGTTTGTCGTGCTGTGGGGACTTGCATGTTGCTGTGATGCTAAAAGCTATGCCACTGTTATTTCGGATATAAACAGGGCCACTCATGGTTGACAGGTTTCAGCTGAGCTTCCAGATGAAGACCAACTAGGGAGAAGGACCGGGCAACCCACTCCTGAAACAATTAGCTATTGAAAACCCTATGAATAGCAGAGAATCACTGTCAAATATAGTGACAGAAAATGAGCCCCTAGGCTGGAAAGAATTCAAGAAATGCCTGAGGAAGAGTTGCCGCTTCAAAGTAGAGTTGACTTCAATGATGAGAATGGAGTAAAGCCACTGGTACCAGCCGGTGCTTATGTGGCACAACTTAAAATGAGGAGAAACACTGTGGCTGTAACAATGGGCTCAAACATAAAAAGATTGCATGGAAAGCACAGTATCAAGGAGTGTTTCATTCTGTTGTACAAAGGGTTGCTATGAGTGGGATCCAACTTGATGGCACCCAACAACAACTACCCTTTAATTGGGTAGTGTTTTTTAGGGTTTCCATAATGAATACCACAGTCCGGGTGTCTTCAACAGGAGACATTTACCTTTTCCCAGTTCTAGAATCAGGACGTCCAGGTCAAGGTGTCAGCAGGCTTGTTTTCTTCTGAGGCCTCTCTTGCTGCCTTGCAAGTGATTGCCTCCTCACTGTGGCCTCATGAGGGCTTTCTCCTGTATGTAGCACCCTGGACTCTCTCTGTTCCCAGCTTTTCATGAGAACACCGACCAAATTGGATTAGTGCCCATCCTAACAGCCTCATCTTAATCACCTCTTTATAACTCTTATCCCTAAATACAGTAACATTGTGAGGGACTGGGAGTTAGGGCTTAAACATATGAATTTGGGGGGAGTGACTCAATTGAATCCATAGTGATGCTTTATGTTTTCTGTTGTATAGTTTTCCCACTGCCATACTCTATTGTCAACCAGACAAGCACTCATATACTCAGCCCACTTCACTCATTTTAGGTTGTCATTAGCCCCTATCATCATGTGCATTCATGATTCTACATTATCCTCTAGCTTTTTTGTGTAAAATTAGTCTTTTCACTCTTTGGATGAATGAGTTCCCTCACTCTGGGTCATAAACTGTTCATTAATAAATTATGCTGCTTTTTGACATTCTATACTA
This sequence comes from Pedetes capensis, assembly GCA_007922755.1. Lineage (NCBI taxonomy): Eukaryota > Metazoa > Chordata > Mammalia > Rodentia > Pedetidae > Pedetes > Pedetes capensis. The sequence continues at coordinate 31,762 of VMDO01012673.1, read as the reverse complement.
ACATTTTATCTTTCTTTCTTTACTCCTAGATGTATCTTAGAAATAGAGACCTGGTCTTATTCATTATAGCAACTTAATCTCTGTGTACTGATAGCAGCTCTGGAGCAGTTTCTGGAGTGTGAATCATGGCTGTCCTATATCCTCGCCATGTGACTTTATACAGCTTACTTGATTGGCCTATATCCTCTATAAAATAGGAATAATAATAATGCCAATCTCTGAAGGTTATTGAGAGAACAAAATGAGTTAATACACATAAAGAACTCAAAATGATACTTGATACATAGTGGTTACTCAATAAATTTTGGCTAGTATTATTAGTATTATAAGGGCCTTTTGCAGTTTCTTCAACTATTCATTCAATAGATGCTTTTCTCTTTCTAGTACTAGGAGGTTAAACCCAGGCCTCCCCCATATTTTGCAAGAGCTCTACCACTGACCTTCACTTTCAGGTACTTTTTCAGTTTGTTATTTTGAGACAGTGTCTCACTAAGATACATAGGCTCCCTCTGGCTTCCAACTTGTGATCCTCCTGCCTGTGCCTCCCAAGCTGCTGAGATTAGAGTTGGATGCCACCATACTCGGCCCAACAGACATTCCTTGAACACATACTGCATGCCAGGAATTCTCCAAAAAAGAAAAGGAGAGATTGGGAAAGAGAAACTATTAAACATAGATTCTTAAGTTCATGCTCTAATTATAAATTTAAATGCAAAAAAAAAAAAAAAAAGCCATGTTTCTGGAATACATACTGAAGCTCCAAAAGGTATTTACCATATCAATAATGGTCTTTAAGACATATTCCAATATTCATTCACTATAACTCTAGCATTAGAAAAATATAAGTAGATAAATTCCCACAGATATCTACATCCTGGGGAATTCTCTTACTTTATGATTTCTGTATAAATGTTCCTTAAACTATTAAATCAACAGTATTATTTTATGTTAATTTTCTCTTCTCTGATCTATTTCTAAACAGGGATTGTCAACTGTCTTTCACATGAATTGATTTATCTTTTGACCACACATTTGCTTTTTATTAATATATCAGGAAAAAAAAACAAAAGACTATCCCCAAAGCAAAAGGTATTAAGAATTCCCCATCATTAGCTTTGTGTTACTCTTAACCATAGCCTAGAAATCCTACTACCAAACTAATTGTACCTACTAGAGGCTAAGTTTCCTACCTCTGAGCTTTAGCAGACAAAGAGATTTTTACTTGTGCCATGTGTTCAGCTGGTTAAAACATAGTGATGGTAAAGCCAAAAGCCAATGTCTGTAAGAATAAGTACTTCAGTCAGACAGACTACAGTTGGCATCTTGCTCCTAGCCAGCCCTCTCAAATGCCTGCCCTAGAATCAGGAAGAAGATTGGGATTGAGGGAAGCACTACTCCCTAAAACTACACAAAACATTGGTGCATCATCTTATTCAACAATCCTAATACTCTCTAATCACTGAAAATTCACTTCGTGCCAGAAAGTGTGCTAAGTGCTCTTTATATATTACTTTGTTTCATCTTCACAACTCTATGAGTTATTATCCCAATTTAACATTGAAAGACCAAGACAAGTGATTTCCCCAAGGTTGCAACTATAGAGCTGAGAGTTGATCTCCTGCCTGATTTGAGATTCCAGAGCCCATGCAATTCACTCAGAACACACCCTGGGCAGTATTAGCACCAAAAGGTAGCAGTAAAAAGGAGATCTCGTCTTTGTTCTCTCTCAGACTTTCCCTGTGGTCTTGGAAGTGCCTTGCCCATTTGGTCTTGTGCCCAACACATGGATTCTGCTAGGGGAACACATGGAGGGCCACTTCATCTGGAATTTTATAAAAATCACTCTTTAAGTCCTGTTGTGATGTCTTGGATCTCAACTTCTCTAGACCACACTTCTTGATGTTTGTTGTTCCTGTTAGGAGCCATGGAGTTGATATCGACTCACAGCGACCCTAAGTACAGCAGATGAGACACTATTATCAGTGCTTCTCTGATATTCATAGCATTTGCAATGACTGATTGATTTTTGGGAATGAGTTACCTGATCCTTCCCACAAGCCTATAGCACCTGGTGTTCCCAGGTGGTCTCACATTTGAGTACTAACAAGATCCGACCATGCTTCTTGTTGTTGTTGTTAGGTGCCATCGAATGGAGTCCGACTCATAGTGACCCTATGTACAGCAGATGGAAACACTTCCCAATTCTGTGCCAGGCACATGATCTTATTTATATTTAAGCCCGCTGTTGCAGGAACTGTGTCAATCCATCTGGTGGAGGATTTTCCTTTTTTCAACTGACCTGCCACTCTCCCAAACATGATATGTTTCTCCAAGGACTAATCTCTCCTGACTGCATGTCCGAAATATGTAAGATGCAGTCTGGCCATTCTTGCTTCTAAGGAGCACTCTGGTTGCACTTCTAGGACAGATCTGTTGGTTCTTTCAGCAGTCCATGCTATATTCAGTAGATGTCTCCAGCAGCATAATTCAAAAGCATCAGTTCTTTTTCTGTCTCCCTTGTTCAATGTCTAGTTTTCACAACTATATTATGTGAATGAAAATACCATGGCATGAGTCAGACGCACCTTCGTCTTCAATGTGACATCTTTACTTTTAAATACTCTAAAGAGATCTTTTGCCACAGCTTTTCCTAGAGCAATGTGTCTTTTGATTTTTTTGACTGCTGCTTCCACGGGTGTTGATGATAGAGCCAAGCAAAGCAAAATCTTGGACAACCTCAATCTTTTCTCCATTCATTATGAAGTTGCATGCTGACCCAGTCATGAGGATTTTTGTTTTGTTGATGTTTAGTCACAACTCATATTGAAGGCTATGATCTTTGCTCTTCATCAGTAAATGTTTTAAATCCTCTTCACTTTCAGCAAGCAGAGTTGTGTCACCTGAATAATGCAGGTTGTTAATGTGTCTTCCTCTAATCCTGATGCGTCGTTCTTCCTCATAAAGTCTAGCTTCTCGAATTATTTGCTCAGCATATAAATTGAAGGGGCTGGGATTTAGCTCAGTTGGTAGAGCACTGCGCTGCAGTCTCTGAGGTCCCAAGTTCAATTCCCAGCACTGCAAAAATGGGAGAAGGACCTGGCAATCCACTCCCAAGGCAATCCCAAAATAGTCAGCCATTGAAAACTCTATGAGGGTCACTATGAGTGAGATACTAACTCGAGGGCATCTAACAACAACAACAACATAAATTGAAGAGATATGGTAAAAGTATACAGCCCTGAGGCACACCTTTCTCAACTTCAAACCAGGCTGTGTTTCTTTGTTCCATTCGAACAACTGCCTCCTGGTTCACATACAGATTCCTCTTGATTGCAATTAGGTGCTCTGGTATTCCTATTTTCTGAAGTGTTACCAATAATTTGTTATCATTCGCACAGTCAAATGCCTTTGCATAGTCAATAAAACATAGATAGACATCTTTCTGATATTCTCTGCTTTTGGCTAATATCTACCTGACATCAGCAATGATGTCCCTGGTTCCCCGCCCTCTTCTGAATCCCACTTGATTTTCTGGTAATTCCCTGTCTATACACTGCTGCAGTCACTTTTGAATGATCTTTAGTAAAATTTTTCTTGTGTGTGATTTTAATAATATTGTTGATAGTTTGCACATCCAGTTGGATCTCCTTTTTTGGGAATAGCGACAAATATTGGTCTCTTCCAGCCAGTTGGCCAGGTAGCTGTTTTCCAAATCTGTTGGCATAAGCATGTTAACACCTCCAGATCAGATGCCACAGTGCTACAGCTGCACACTTAGGTTCTCTTAGTCTTTCTCTGCTTGAAAAATCAACTGGACATGTAAAATTTGATGTTCATCCTTTATCTCCACTTCAAGACAGCCCTGGTTTCGTGCATGTCTCATGATCCCATCCTGAGAAGAGAATGGGCCATCAGTTTCTCTCAGTATCAGTCAACACATCTATGGAATTGGGATTTGGACTAGATTATCTCTGAGGAAACTTTGAGCTCTTACAAATAATCATTAATAGAATTCTTACCAGAGAAGTTATCCCTTGATTGGAGAGAGGCATGTTATACTTCAGTCCTTATGCCCCATTCCTACAAGGATAGCAGCAGCACACTTGCCAGCCCATCTGTGAAATACACACTGGAAACAAAATTCCCCAAATAGATAGAAGCACTTAAAATTTTAACCCAACAGAATCACCTTTTCTTTTCTCACCCACATTTTAAAAACTAATCTTATCATTATGCTTTAAGAAAATGACTTCTGTCTTGAATGAATGCTCCCCAGGAACATAAAATGGGATCTAAAAAATAATGAGGGGGAAGGAATCAATTTGGAGCAATTCTGTTTTTATATGACTGTATTCAATCAATTTTTTCTACTCATTATTGCACATTCAATTCAAAGTTTTTATGACCGAAAGAGGAAAAATGCTAAAAAGGATTAATTTCCCCCTTGTTCCACTAATGGAACGATTTTCCACTTGTCATTCTGAATGTCTCAAGAGAGGCAGTATTTCCCAACTAAGATCAAGGAGAAGTGAAATTGGTTGGTGTACAGAAGAGAGAATGGGGTGGAAGGACATCCCTCCACCTTCACATATCTCAGCCTCCTATGTTACTCTAAATGTCAAGTACATTTTAAGTGTCACATCTGCAAACATTATACAAGAGAAATGAAGTGTTCTTGAGAAGGTCCTCACAGTTTACTAGAGAAAGGACCTGTACCTATTCCTCTAGATGCTCTTTCAACATGTGCAACAGAGACCCAGACACTGTCATTTCACCCACTGTTGAACTTGTCCAAGTGGTGTTCTGTTCTTAACCTTACTACGAGTCTTTACAATGACAGCAACAAGAAAAGCTATCACACAGACCTGGTATGGGAAATCAAACCAGGCCATAGTTGTTGTTGTTAGGTGCCATTGAGTCGTGGCCGACTCAAATCGACCCTCATAGGGTTTTTAATGGCTGATTGTTTCAGTATTGCCTCGGGAGTGGATTGCTACATCCTTCTCCTATTTTAGTGGTGCTGAGAATAGAACCCAGGACCTCAGAGACTGCAGAACATTGCTCTACCAATTGAGCAAAATCCCAGCCTGAGGCCATGGTTGTTGTTGCTGTTAGGTGCCGTCGAGTCGGTGTCCAACTCATATCGACCCCACATACAACGGGTGAAACAGTATCGTCAGTGCTTCTTTGCTATCCATGGGGAATTTCAATAGCTGATTGTTTTGGGAGAGTGGGTTGCCAGGTCCTTCTCCCAAGCCTACAGTATCTGGTGTTCCCCAGTGGGTCTCCCATCCAAGTACTAACCAGGCCTGACCCTGCTTATCTTCTGAGATCTGATGGGATCGGTTTGCCACACTGGTATGGCTACAGGCCCTGAGGCCATGGTTAGGGATGTATTTTGTGGACTGTAAGGGAGGATGACTAATAGTCTCGACTCCTGACTCATACATCCTAAATTTAAGGTCCAACTCATCCTTTTTAAGCTTCATGTATCACTATAGGCAATTCCTTTCAATTCACTAATCCCCACAAGTGTCTTATCTTTGGATGAGAATAATAATAGCAATATTCATCACATAGGTAGTTAGGAAGATTAAATGACAGGATGATGTCTGTGCCTAGCATACAGTAAAAGGTCAGTGACTATTAGATAACATTACTGCTGACATGGGATTAGATAATGAGCACTTATGATGAGATGGGCCAGCAGGATTTCTGCAGGTGTTTGTATATCCTTAGCATGTATATTAAAGGAGGAGCAAAAGGAGGGAGGAATAAGAAAATAAATGTTTCCTTAGATAGGCAAAGAGGGAAAATCCAAGAGTAATTTGTTTGTAATTGATGTGCTCCACAAGGGCAAAGACCACAAAAACCCTTCTTATTTCTCATGAGACACCAGTAGCCAACTTTTGCCATTCATCCTTCCCTCACCCCGACACTCCCCATCTTTTATTTTAGTGGATTTTGCTCATATTTCTTTCTTGAAAATAATCAACACAGAAAATTTAGATGGAGTCTCTTTGTGACTCTTTAAGAGTCCATCAGGGTCATAAAAACAGAGTGGTTCTATCTATATGGAAATGCAGATTTCAAATATATCCATTCTAATAATCAAATTATAAGGGAAATGGTCTTCTAATAGGATGCTAATAAAAGTTGATACTTAAAGCTGCCTGGAGCTGTAAGCAATAAGAAACAGATTTATAATGTCAAGCTTTTCTGTTTCCTTCTCTTTCTTCCTCCCCATTTTCATAATCTATTCTAATAACTAAATGGCCTAAGCTTGGATTAGCAGGAAATAGATTAAATAATCAGAGTTCTCAGTTGTGCAACTGTTCTCCTGCACTGTACACACACACACACACACACGGGTTTACCTAACAATACTCAGTTGCCTCCCCTGTTGGACTGGAATTCTTTTCTTCTATACAGTGCATGGACAGTCCCTGTGGGACTATTGATTGGACATTGAGACTCCACTTTGGATAATGAGAGGACTGTGAAGAGAGCACAGGAAAACAAATTTGTTTTTCATGTAAGACATGGGAAGAAAAAGGAAGACCTTTTTTAACCTGTTAATTTTCTAGATGCTTTCCCTGAAAAGTAGTATTTTAAACCCAATCAAGTTGAAGGAGCTGTATGTTCATTACTGCAGAGAAAGTGGAAAGAAGCTCCAGAGTGAGAGAGAATGAAAATGAATCTCTGTCTTGAAGGTGACAAGGGGTTGATTCCCAGATGAGAAAATATAATAACCAGCTACACACCTCTGACTGCAACCAAACATAGATTTTTCCCACTACTTTATTGCCAGAATGGTAGTAAGTCACAAGAAATTAAGTGCCAGTACATAGCTGGAACAGGCAAATGTGGGCCATAACCCAGTCTTCCCCGGCACATTTTCTTAAATAGCTAAAACAAACTCTTCCACACAGCCTTGTAGATAAAGCCTCTTCATCCAGGGAAAAAGGCCTTTCCCACTTCTGCTTGCCCCCATGCAAAAACTCTTCACCATAATGAAGAAAGGAAAATACCTGAGGGTCCCCAAAGGATGATCTCCAGATTATGTATTCTAACATATGGTGAAAGAATAACATTTCAATCATTTAGAAAATAATGCTCAAGCTATTGATACCAGAAGATGGGGCTGAGATAATAGAGTGGGACAAGAACACTGAGACACTTATCAATGCTTGTGATCTACAGTGATAGGTCTAGTTCCTAATAAGAAGCAATACTTCCAGTCAAGAAATGTTTAATATAAAACATCCACTTGCTTTGCTCAAATAAAATATTGCTTGTGTCATTCACTTCAGGTTCTAAAGAGAACATGTGCCTATCCCTTGGATTATCTTGGGACTAACTATTGCCCCTGGGAGAAGGGCCTGGCAATCCACTCCCAAGGCAATCCCAAAACAGTCAGCCATTGAAAACCCTATGAGGGTCGCTATGAGTCGGATACCGACTCGACGGCACCTAACAACAACAACTATTGCCCCAAGAAATACATTGGACTGGCACTGAATTTTTTTTATTATTAACAGGTATTAATTGTACATATTAATGGGGTTTGGTGTGATGTTTCCCCACATGTATACAACACGCACTGATCAAATTCAACCATCATTTTTTCTCTCTCTCCAACCCCTTTGCACCTATCCCAGTTGCTAATAATCAATACTGTACTTTCAGACCAATTCTTTTAGCTTCTACATATGAGAGAGAGCATGTGGCACTCATCTTTCTATGCCCTGCTTATTTCACTTAAGATAATGTCCCTCTGTCCCATTCATTTGCTGAAAATGACAATTCCTTCTTCTTCATGGATGAATAATACTTCATTGTACGTATATGCTACATTTTCTTGTCTTTTTTTTTTTTTCTTTTGGTTTCTTCAGACAGTGTCTCTATACAGGGGACTATTCCTCTGACTCCCAGACACTGGAATTGCAGGCACAAGCATATCTGTTGTAGGCATTCATCTGTTGGTGGACACCTAGGCTGATCCCATATCTTAGCTATACTGGCATAGAGTTTTTATTTGTTTCTGTCATTAATTTTGAATTTAAGCAGGGCCCATATTCTTCAAATTCCTCACAGGCCCAACCATTTCTTTGATCTTACACTTCACTAGATTCACACATTTGTGCTACCTCTCTCTTCCTTTAAGAATTTAACTTTGAGACTGGAGAGACAGATGGACCTGGGATACTTTTAGAGCACATTTCAGAGACATTCTGTCTTCCATTGAAACCCAGTGCTAGAAGAATTAGTATTAAAGTTTGGCTTCATAAAGCACATGAGTAAAGATTAAGCCTGAGTTTTCAAAGCTTGAAACAAGAATACATCTGAGATCCACAGATAAAACTCTAGGCTTTCAAAACAGTGGGCATTTACCAGATATGGCTATGGAAATTGCAATGTTGCTGGTGCAAATGGAGATGTGCTGTAACAGAAAGTAAGCATATACCAGATTTTGAAAATGTTCTTCAAAAATGTAAAATGGATTATTAATAATTTTTATACTGACTACATATTAAAATAACAACATCTAAGGTATAATGAGCTAAACAAAATAGGGTTTTTTTGCAGTACTTGGGAAATGAACTCAGGACCTAATACAGTGCTAAGCAAATGCCCCATTGCAAACATTCCTAGTCCCTTTTTATTTTTTATTTTTGCGACAGGGTCTTGCTGAGTTGCACAGGCTGTTTTTGGCCTCACACTTGTGATCCTCCTGTCTGAGCCTCCTCAGCCACTGGGATTGCACACATACAGCTCAGTGCCAGCAATTATTTTTATTTTTTAATGAGACTCCTAGAAAACTTAAAGTTGTTAGAGGAAATCATAGCCATTCCCACAGTTGTACAGACTCATTAGTATCTGTCAGAAATTACCCAGAAAAGAAGGGCCAGAGACTGGTATAAAAACCATCATAGATACCTGTTATGAGCTGAATTGTGTTCTGTCACAATTCTCTGTAGGAGTCCCAATCCACCATGACTGAATCCTAACCTCAGAGTATGACTACAATTGAAACTAGGTCAATTGTTTTTTTTAATTTTTTATTGGTAATTGTTAGTGTGCCTGCAGTTGTACCACTGTGGCATCTCTTCCTGTCAGATCTTAGAAGCTAAGCAGGGTCGGGCCTGGTTAGTACTTGGATGGGAGACCACCTGTGAACACCAGGTGCTGTAGGCTTGGGAGAAGGACTCGGTAACCCACTCCCCCCCAAAAAAAAATAATCAGTGATTGAAAACCCTGTGAATATCAGAGAAGCACTAACAATACTGTTCAGCCTGTTGCATGTAGGATTGCTATGAGTTGGACACCAACTCGATGGCACCTAACAATTGTTAATGCATAATTTAATGGGTCCATTATGACATTTCCCTACATGTATTTTATTGTGTATTGTATATTTCCCTCTTACCCTCTCATAAATCTCCCCCATCCCTTTCCTCCCCACCAACAGTCTCCCTTCTACTTGCATGTCTTTTTTGTGAGTATACCTATCTATGGCCTGCAGCTGTAGCTCTGTGGCATCCGATCCTGTCAGATCTCAGAAGCTAAGCAGGGTGGGGCCTGGTTAGTACCTGGATGGGAAACCGCCTGGGAACACCAGAAGCCTTAGGCTTGGGAGAAGGACCTGGCAAGCCCCTCCCAAAAATCAATATGCCATTGAAAACCCTATGAACAGCAGAGAAGCACTGACAATAGTGTTTCCCCTGTTATACAGAGGGTCGCTATGAGTCAGATACCAACTCAAGGGTACCTAACCTAACAACATACCTATCTATAGATGTAGATCCCAATTTTGCCGTTAAGGGCAACATGCATGATATTTGCTTTTTCTCACACATTACCATTTCTTTTTGCTGTTTCCCCCTTTTCTTTAATCCATTATCATTCCCTACATAAGTAGGTCTCTTCTACTTTCATGACTTATATGTTTTAATAATGAATATATATTGAAGTCTGACATCTGTTGTTGTTAGGTGCCATCAAGTCGGTATCCGACTCATAGCGACCCTCATAGGGTTTTCAATGGCTGAGTGCTTCGGGATTGCCTTGGGAGTGGATTGCCAGACCCTTCTTCCATACATCTACGTATAAGAAAAAACATGTAATATTTATCTTTCTGGATCGGGCTTATTTCACTTAAAATGATGATCTCTAGTTTCCATTCATTTTCCAGAAAATGCCACGATTTTGTTCATTTTTATGGCTAAATAAAAAGCCATGGTAAAAAAAATAAATAAACTCCATGGTGTATATATACCACAATTAACTTATGCACTCATCTGTTGATAGACACCTAGTCTGACTCCATACATTGGCTGTTGTGAATAATGCTGAAATAAACATGGATGAACTGGTATTTCTGGGGTATATTCACTTACATTCCTTTGAGTATATACCCAGCAGTGGGATAGCTGAGTCATATGACAGTTTTATTTTTACTTTTTTGAGGAACTTCTATATTGATTTCCATAGTGGATGCACGAATCTGCATTCCCACCAGCAGAGTGAAAGAGTTCCTTTTTCCCTGCATCCTCCCTTGCCAGCATTTGTTGTTTCTTCTGTTAATGGTAGCCATTCTGACTGGAGTGAGATGTAGTTTTGATTTGCATTTCCCTGATGGCTAAGGATGGTGAAGACTTTTTCATATGATTGGTGGTCATTTGTATTTCTTCTTTTAAGGAGTCTCTGTTCCTAAGAATTTCAGTGGCCAGTTGTTTGAAGGAGTGGTCTACTGGGACCATTCATTCTCCCATACTTGTGGTGCTGGGGGTCTAATCCTGTTCCTTGGGAAGGATGGAGAGGCACTCTACCAAATGACTCAAGCATTTGAATTTTACTACATATTAGCCACAAAGCTCCATAAACTTTTTGCGATGATGAAAGTGTTGCTAGAAGTGATGTAATAGATGCATAATGGGAAAAGCTAGTGTCATATTACTCTCTACACAATTATTATTTACTAATAAAGGGAAGACTGTCTTTTTTCTTCCTGTGTGTGTAGGATCCCTTTAAGTTTCTTCTGCAGCACTGGCTTGATGGTCATGTATTGCTTTAGTGTACACTTGTCTTGGAATACCATTATTTCTCCATCAATTTTAAATTATAACTTTGCTGGATATAATAATCTTGGTTGGCAGTTATTTATTTTCAGGGCTTAAACTATATATTTCCTTCTTTCCCTAGAATTTATGGTTTGTGCTGAGAGGTCTTCTGTAATTCTGATGGGTTTTCCTTTGTAAGTGAGTTGGTATCTTTCTCTTGCAGCTTTTAATATTGTTTCTATATTCTATGCTCTTGGCATTTTTATTATTATGTGCTGTGGAAAGGTTGTTTTCTGGTTATGTCTATTTGGTTTTCTAAATGTATCTTGTAGTTGGATGTCCATTTCTTTCCCCAGATTTGGGAAAATTTCTACTATAATTCCACTGAATAAGTTTTCTATGCCTTTAGTTTTTATGTCAGCTCTTTCTTCTATCCCATGGATTCTTAGATTTGGTCTCTTGTTCATGTCCCAACTACTGTTGATGCTTTCCACTCTGTTTGTTATTTGGTTAATTGAGTTCTTCATTTCCAATATTTCCATTTTTTCCCAAAATCTCAATTTCCTTGCTGACTTTCTCATCCCTTTTTCTGACTTTGTCTTCTATATTGCTGACTTACTGACCTAGGTCCTGTATTCATCTCCTCACTTCATTTATTTGCTTGTTTGTATCCTCTTTAAAGTCTTTAATCATTTTTATTAGTAAACTTTTAACTTACTTGTCTGATGCTTGAACTGTTTCAGTATCTTTGAAATCAGTATTTAAAGAATCATGGTTTTTTGGAAAAGATATGTTGCTTCCTTTTTCATGTTTCTTGTATTTCTAATTTGTGATTTGTGCATCTGTAGAGTGGATAGCACTTCCCATTTTATTTGGGGGTCCTCTTAGTGAGCCATTTTCTCTTGAGATTACAATCTCCAGTGCCACTCTCAGACAGGAACACAAACCCTCATAACAAGTACAATACCTGACCAAATCAAATATAGAAACACACTTAAAATCACTTAATGTCAACCGCTGCAACATCAATGCTCATATAACAGAGAAAGGCAATAATAATGCTGAGTTAGCTATGAAGTCACAAAATACTTAGGGTGAAAGTATAAGTACCACTTACCTGAAGAAGATGGGGTAGAGAAAGGGGAGATAAGAGGATACCTTAAGGGTGAAGTAAAAGGAAGGAAAAAGTCTAGAAAAGAAATGAATGTTAAGAAGAGGGAGGGAAAGGTGCTAGAGATAAAAAGAAAGGATTGCATGATAAAGAAAAAATATATAAATAGAATTAGGTAAATATAAGAAGAGCAATAAGAAGTAGTAACTCTATAAGATTTTAAAGTATAGTAAATAGAAAAGGAGATACAGAGAAAGGCAGGCAGGCAGAAAAATATAGAAATAAACTAGAAAAGATAAAAGATAAAAGTTACATTAGAAGAAAGAGAAGTGAGGAAATGAAAATTAACAATGAAAAGATGGAATATGTATATATATATATATATATATATATATATATATATATATATATATGGCAGACACCAACTTGCTCCCCTAAAATTCCAGTGTCTCTGGGAGCTGAGGTAGGAGGATCTTGAGCCCTAGGCCAGAAGCAGCCTGCACAATTTAATGTGATTCTGTCTCCAAGCAAAAATAAGAAAAGTGCCGGGTGCAGTGGCGCACGCCTGTAATCCCAACGGCTTGGGAGGCAGAGGCAGGAGGATCACAAGTTCGAAACCAGAGGCAGTCTGCGTAACTTAGTGAGACCCTGTCTCAAAAAGTAAAAAAATGGGCTGGGGGTGCAGCTCAGTGGTCCAGCACTTGCAAAGCATGCAAGTGCGAGGCCCTGAGTTCAACCTTCAATACGGCAAAAAAAAAAAAAAGAAAGAAAGAAAAGGCTGGGGATACTACATTTTGGCACAGAAATTACCACAGCACAGCAAGAAGAAAACAAGAAAAGATAGGAACAAAAGGAAGAAAAAGTGCTAGAGGAGCCTCTTTATGTGGCCTCTAATGTTGGAGTTTGTTAGGTAGAGATGGGGGTCAACTAAGGATCAAGTCTTTTCATCTGACCATGGCTCAGAGTTGACAGTCTCTGTAGTTCCTGTTAGGAGATAGAATCCTCCCCTCTCCCCAGTGGATGGGGCTTCCTTCTGAGCAACTTCCCGAAGCTTCTTGTTGCCTGAACTTCTCAATGAGTCAGTGTGCTATCTCCTCCCTCCTGCCTATTGCAGGTGTATAGCATCCTGTGGCTATGGCAGGTCACTCCAGGTTCCCCATAGGTGATAATTCTTTGTTTCTGACCTCTTGGGTAGTTCTGTCTTACACAATAGGCTCCCTCTCAAGATGATGAATAAAAGCCGTTGGAAACATGGAGTGTAGGAAAGAGCTACTTCTCTAGTGTCAAACCCCTCAGACAGGGAAAGCCACTATCTCAGCAAGTCCCTACAGGAGTTCAAAGTCTTCAAGAACTATGAGCCTGTCCTGTGTGATTGCCAGTCTGATAGCCAGGGCTATCTGTCACATTTCTTTGGATGAAAGCTCCATTTCCCCTCCTCCACAAGAAATCACATCCTGAGATGTACCTTGATCAGTCATTCTCACTGTTCAGCCCTATTTTGCTATCTGGGATAAACCAACAGTGTCTTTTGTGGCTTCTGTGCTTCTCCAGACCCTCTTTCTGTGGAAAAGACTCCATTCCTTCAAATTGTAACTCCATTGTTTTACCATGTCACACAGAGTTTGCCTGAAACCCATCATCTTAAAACCTAGATAAGAACTAATTCTTTTACAAACATAATTAAGGTAAAATAAGGTTGTGTGCATGGGTCCTAATCTAATATGGCTGGTACACTTATGAGAAAAGGAAATAAGCACATAATGTGTCCACACTGAGAAAAGGCCGTATGGGGACACGATGAGAACACAGTGTCATCCATAAGCCAATGAGAGCAGTCTAGGTAAACACTAGCCCCACTGAGATCTTCCCTTAGATTTCCAGCCTCCAGAAAATGAGAAAATGAATGTTGGCTGTGTAAGTGACACAATCTGGTATATTTCTTGTTGTTGTTTTTAGGTGCCATCGAGTAAGGTCCAATTCATAGTGACTCCATGTAGAGGAGATAAAATACTTTTTGACCCTATGCTAGGCACGCAATCTTTTTTATGTTTAAGCCCATTGTTGCAGACACTGTGTCAATCCATCTAGTGGAGGGTTTTCCTTTATTTCATTGACCCATTTAATTCTCCCAAACATGATGTCCTTTTCCAGGATTGGTCCCTCCTGACTATTTGTCCAAAATACATAAGACATAGTCTAGCTATCCTTGCTTCCAAGGAGCACTCTGGTTGCACTTCCTCTAGGACAGATCTATTGGTTCTTTTGGCAGTCCATGGTATATTCAACATTCATCTCCAGCACCATAATTCAAAAGCATCAGTTCTTCCCCTGTCTCCCTTGTTGAATGTCCAGGTCTCACAAGCATAGGATGCAACTAAAAATACCACAGCATGAGTCAGGCACACCTTTGTCTTCAATGTGACAGCTTTACTTTCCATCACTTTAAAGGGGTCTTTAGCAACAGCTTTTCCCAATGCAATGAATCTTTTGATTTCTTGACTATTGCTTCCATAGCTGTTGACTACAGAAACAAGTAAAACAAAATCTTGAACAACCTCAATCTTTTCTCCATTTATCATGACATTGCTTACCGACCCAGTTGCAAGGACTTTTGTTTTGTTGATGTTGAGGTGCAATCCATAGCAAAGGCTGTGTTCTTTGCTCTTCATCAGTAAACGTTTCAAATCCTCTTCAGTTTCCACAAGCAAAGTTGTGTCATCTGCATAACACAGGTTGTTAATGTGTCTTCCTCCAAACATGATGCCACATTTTTCTTCAAAAACCCCAGATTCTCAGATTATTTGCTCACCATAGAGATTTAAGACGTATGGTGAAAGGGTACATCCCTTATGCACACCTTTACCAACCTTAAACCAAGCAGTATTTCCTTGTTCTGCTCCAGTGACTATCTCCTGGTCCATGTACAGATACTTCATGAGTACAGTTCTGTTTTGGTATTCTTTTTCTTCACAATGTTGTCCATAATTTATTGTGAGCCACATAGTCAAATGCCTTTGCACAGTCAATAAAACATAGGTAGATATCTTTCTAGTGTTTTCTGTTTTCCACCACTACCCATCTGACATCAGCAGTGATGTCCCTGGTTCCATGGCCTCTTCTAAATCTAGATTGATTTTCTGGCAGTCACCTGTCAAATATACTGCTGCAGTTACCTTGAATGATCTTGAGAAAAATTTTATTTGTGTATAATACTAATGATAACCTCAATAATTTCCATATTGGTTTGATCCCATTTCTTGGGAGTAGGTGCAAGTATGGATTTCTTACAATCCATTGGCCAGGTAACTGTTTTCCAAATCTCTTGCATAAACAAGTGAGCACCTCCAGTGTTGGTTGCATCCATCTGATGAAACATCTCCAATGATATTCCATCAATGCTGGGTGTCTTGTGTTTCACCAATGTCTTCAAGGCAGCTTCCTCTTCTTCCTTCAGTACCATTGATTCCTGATCACATACAACTTCTTGAAATGATTGATCATCCACCAAATCGCTTTGATATAATGACTCCATGTATTCCTTCTATCTTCTTCTGATATTTCCTGAGTTATTTAATATTTTCCATGTAGAATATATCACTATTGCCACTTGAGGCTTGAATTTTTTTCAATTCCTTTAGCTTGAAAAAAACAAAGCATATTGTTCCCTTTTATTTTTCTCATTTCCAGCTGTTTGCATGTCATTATAATATTTGATTTTTGCCTTCTTGAGCTGCCCTTTGAAATCTTCTGTTTAGTTATTTGACTTAACCATGTCTTCCTTTTGCTTTAGCTGCTCAACAAGCAATAACAAGTTTCAGAGTCTCTTTTACATGTAATTGTGTCTTGTCTTTTTTTTTCCTGTCTTTTTAATAACCTGGTATCTGAGATACTGGTGACATAGCTTTCAGCATCACAGCAACACACCAACTCCCACAGTTTGACAAACTGAGATGAATGGGGGATTTTTCTTATTTATTTGTTTTTCAAAGGAAGGAGTTTCATTGCAGCATTTCCATTCAAGCATATTATTTTCTATGGCAGTCCAGTCAATAGCTTATAACTGAAAAATATGCATTACAAACTACACAGCCAACCTTCCATATTCATAAGTTCAGCACTCATTGAGTCAACTACTCACAGATTGCATATATATGTATATATATATATATGCATACGTATATATATATATATATATACACACACACATATATATACATCTATATATATGCACACATATATACATACATAGATATACACATATATTTTTAAAATTGTGTCCTAACTAAACAGATATAATTTTTGTCATTATTCCATATGCAATACAGTATAATAACTACTTATATAGCATTTCCATTGAAGTAGGTATTATAAATAATTTAGAGATGAGTTCAAGTATATGGGAGGTTATGCATAGGTTAGATAGATAGAAGTATTATTCCATTTTATATCACAGACTTGAAAATCCACAGTCAGAGGTTGGGGGTCCTGGCTCTAGTGTCCCATGGATACTGATGACCACCTGCATATGATTATCATTATACTCGTTTATCACTATAATTGATGGATTCAGACATTCCTAGGATCTTTTTTATTTAGAAAAACACTCTGTAACTAATATGTATAAGTCCTAGGAATAGGTGAGTTGTACTGGGCTAGTTAAATAGTAATTATAGAATCACAGCTACAAAGACGATTTTAATTACTGTATGGTACTTGTCATTGTTTCTGTGGGTTCTCTGGACAAACTAGGAAGAGATTATGGCTTTTAAAATAACTCCTGGGCTGAGACACACACATACCTTTGGTGGAGGGGAGTCTGGGCTTCCAGACAGACAACAGAGTTTCACACACTGGCTATGTGCTCTACTCAGTGATGACCCAAGGCCCTTCCTTTATTTCCTGGAGACTCCCTGTCTTCAAATCTAGAATGTAGGTGGGAAAACATTGTTCCATCAAGGACCTGTGAGGATGACAGGTCAGAACGTATGTGACAGTGCTCTCTAGACCACAGTTTTACCTAAAAGCAGAATGTGATAAACAAGAGCCAGAAGCTGTTGTCATGACTGCTTCCTGGAAAGAAGCCTCTAGCATGCTGTGATCACGGCTGTCCTTGAGTCTCAGGTGACAGTATCCTTTGCAGGTTGCATTCAGTCAGGCAACTCATCAGCACAACAGGGTTTGTGTATCACCAAATCACCCAGCTGAAAAGTATGAAAACACTGCACTGCAAAGACCTGTTGTGTATTCTGTATCTGCAATGGAAGAGAGGAAGTCTGTGCTGAGTTGGGTCATTTCTGAGACATCACTCAGGTCCTGGTGTTGTTATTTTCCTATCGTTCAGCAAGCCTGCCTATTCATTCCTACGCACATGTGGCAAGTGTGTTCAACCTGAGACACGCCTGTATGCTTTTCCTGGTGCATTCGGTCTTTTAAACTTAGGAGGCTCTACTCCTGTTTCCCAGTATCCATCCATTAAAAAAAATCATCTACCCTTATCTCTAGGATGGTCCTTCCTGATTCCTTCAGCACACACAGTGGCCCAAGACAGTCAGTATCTTTCCATAGAGACGCCAGTGATAGTATCACCCCAGTCCTCACAATATACTGCTCATGTGGGTCCCTCTCATACATTCCTCCAAAACTGCTGGTTTTTAACAAGTAATCATTTGCTGATCATTTTGCTAGGCTAATTGATTTATTGGCAACTACTTTATACAAAACACTCTGATTTCCTCTAAGTTCCATGAGAAAGAAGCATGAAGCAGGTATCTGCTTTAAAGGAGTTTCTAAGTAAGCAGTCTTCTCTTCTGTAGCCCCCATATTTCCCAATAGAGCTCTTTCTTCCTTCTTCATCTTCATGTCCCTCAGCTCTTTAACTTTGATGCCTTCACAGGAGACAACTTGCTGCCTATGAACAAATGTACCCAGTTGCTCATTTTCACCCTCGGGTGTCTGTCAGCTTATGTTGTGGGAGCCTGCATGTGGTTGTGATACTCAAAGCTATATCACCAGTATTTTAGATACCAACAGGGTCACCTATGGTGGAAAGGTTTCAACTGAGATTCCAGACTAAGACAAACTAGGGAGAAGGACCCAGCAGCCCACTCCATAAACAATTAGCCATTGAATAGTAGAGAAACACAGTCAGACATAGTGCCAGAAAATGATCACCCAAAGTCGGAAGGCACTTAAAGACACTTGGGGAAGAGTTGCCTCTCCAAAGTAGAGTCAACTTTAATGATAGGAATGGAGTAAAACCCCAGGGATCTCCATTTGCTGATGTTCCATGACTCAAAATAAGAATAAATAACTGTTAACATCCATTAATAGTCGGAACGTGGAATGTACATAGTATGAATCTACAAAAATTAGAAATCATCAAAAGTGAAATGAAGTGTATAAACATCAACATTATAGGCATCAGTGAACTAAAATGGACTGGCATTAGCCATTTTGGATCAGATAATCATATAGTCGCCTGCAGCTATAACCCTGTGTCATCCGATCCCGTCAGATCTCGGAAGCTAACAGGGTCAGGCCTGGTTAGTACCTGGGTGGGAGACTGCCTTGGAACACCAGAAGCTGTAGGCTTGGGAGAAGGACCTGGCAACCCCCTCCCAAAAATCAATCTGCCATAGAAAACCCTATGAACAGCAGAGAAGCACTGACAATAGTGTTTCCCCTGTTGTACAGAGGGTTGCTATGAGTCGGATACCAACTAGATGGCACCTAACAACAACAACAACAGCAGCAATCATATAGTCTACTACACTGGGTTGACAACTTAGAAATGGGGTTGCATTCATCGTCATAAAAGACATCTCAATATCTGTCTGGAAATATAATACTGTCAATGGTGGAATAATATCCATGTGCCAACAAAGAAGACTGGTTAAAATGACTGCTACTCAAATTTACACACCCACCACTAAGGCCACAAATGAAGAAGTAGGTTTTTACCAACTTCTGTAGTCTGAAATTGACTGAACGCACACAATCAGGATGCACTAATAGTGATTAAAATGAAAAGTTGGAAACAAGGAAGGAAGCTCAGTGGTTAGAAAATACAGCCTTGGTGACAAAGGCTAGAGGTACTAGAGATCACATGATAGAACTTTGTCAGACTTACTTTGCTTGCTGAAAGTGAACAGGATTTCAAGCATTTACTGATGAAGATCAAAGAACACAGCCTTCAATGTGGATTGTACCTCAACATCAACAAAACAAAAAAGTCTTGCAACTGGGTCAGTAAGCAACTTCATGACAAATGGAAAAAAGATTGAAGTTGTCCAAGATTTTGCTTTACTTGGTTCTACAATCAACACCTACGGAAGCAGTAGTCAAAAAATCAAAATATGCATTGTATTGGGAAGAGCTGTTGCTAAAGACCTCTTTAAAGTGTTGAAAAATAAAGCTGTCACATTTTAGACGAAGATGTGCTTGACTCATGCCACGGTATTTTCAGTCACATGATATTCTTGTGAAAACTGGACAATGAATAAGGGAGACATGAGAAGAATTGATGCTTTTGAATTATGGTGTGGAGACAAATACTGAACACACCATGGATGACCAAAATAGCTAACATATCCATCCTACAAGCAGTGCAACCAGAGTGCTCCTTGGAAAAAGGATGGCTAGACTGTGTCTTAAGTATTTTAAACATGCTGTTAAGAGAGAACAACCCCTGGAGAATGGCATCATGTTTGGGAGAATGGCAGGTCAGAAAAAAAGGGAAAATCCCCTACTAGATGGATTGATACAGTGGGTACAGTGGGTACAACACTGGGGTTAAACATAGAAAAGATTGTGTTCACAGCACAATGTCAGAGAATGTTTCATGCTGTTGTACAGAGGGTCACTATGAGTCAGATCTGAATTAAGGCACCTAACAACAACAACAACCCCTCTTCACACATTTAGGGATTTCATGGTGTGTCCAGTATGTATCTTGCTTTCTGAAATCTTTCCTGAGCCTTGCAAGAAGCTGAGTAACATTGTATAAGCTTCTTAACCTCTCCGAGCCCTCAGATACATTAAAACTGAATAGGTAACAGCATGTAAGTCAAAATTTTTTGTGTGATCATTAAACATTTTCTAGCACATTATAAGCACCTAGTCAACATTAGCCACCATTTATAGCATCAGTGATATTCACAAAATACCCCTTAAGGTATCTAATACAGCATCATGTGCTACACTTATCTATACAGTATTTACTCTATTGTGATTGTCTATCTGCCATGAGTTGGACCCGACTCAATGGTAGATAACAACATTTCTGTCTAGCAAATTAAGAAAACATTACTGTCCATTGACAATTTACTACTTATATGCACTATTTTACATGTATTAACTCATTCTATCTTGTTCAACCCTATGATATATATATAATCATTTTCATTGCTTCAGCTGAAGAAATTAAGACTTAGGTCAAATCACATACCCAAGAGCACACATTTAGTAAATAAGACAGGACTTAGTCTGAAACTTACACTCTCAACTACTCATCACAATGAACCACCTCCCTCTATGGCTCCCCTGTGGCTGACATAATGTCTAACACAAGATAATTTTTCATTTACTCTTTGGTTAATTAACAGAACACATTTCCAATGAAATGCATAAAAATTTTAGTGTTTCAATCAATATACTAAGATGTACAAAAATAATGTGATTGTCACATGGATCTGTGGGTAGCTCTTTAGAGGACTAAGCTGACCTAGCTTTCTCATTTTAGAAGTGTTGCCATTTCCTTTTCAGGAAGCAAAAAACATAGTGGGAATAAATTGTAGGCAGATGTCTCATTTCTCCAATTTATTATTCTGGGGTGAAAATATTGAGTGACACAATGCATCACAGGACTGTCATGACTAAGGATGTGACAATACATCAAACAGCCATGGTTCTTGGAAAAACTACCACACTGATCTTACTTAATAATGGATTAAGTTATTGGGGTAAAGTTATTCACTTTATGGGGAATGGGAGAAATGCTTGAGGGCATAACTCCTAAGCAAATGTAATTATAATATGTGTTTCAAACTGGGTTAAATATACAGTTTCTTTTTTAAAAAGTCACAGAATTAAGATATCCTTTCATAATAAAGGTAGTCTATTGAGGTCTCCTCCAACAAATAGTTTCTAAACTAAAGATTTCAGAATACATAGGAAAGAGTGGCAGAAACATGGATCCACAGGTGAGGCAAGGAGAAGTGGACAAAGGTCTTGACACAAAGCATCGAGGAGCACAGTTGTCACCTATGGACAGCAGAGAGTCACAACAAGTTTTTAGGGGAAATAATGAAATCAAAGGGGTACATAACTCTAGAGGAAGTAGGTGAGATTTAAAGAAGAGAAGTAGTGGCACTGCAAACAGAGAGAGGGAAGAGATTTAAAGAGAAATATATAGGAGGACTCCACATGTTTGTCAGTGTGTCATTCTATAGGGACTTTCATGTTGCTGTGATGCTAAAAGCTATGTCACTAGTATCTCAGATACCAGCAGGGCCACCTCTCATGGACAGGTTTCAGCTGAGCTTCCAGACCAAGACAGACTAGGGAGAAGCAACTCACTCCTCAAACAATTAGCAATTGAAAACCCTATGAATAGCAGAGAAGCACTGTCAAATATAGTGCTAGAAAATGAGCCCCCCAGGCTGGAAGGCATTTAAGAAACAACTAGGGAACAGTTGCTTCCTCAAAGGTGGAACAAGGCCATGACAAGTAAAGATGAAACGACCATGTGACACAAAGATACAAGCAACATTAAAGTAGTAGATGATCCATTTCCAAATCTTTGTTGGCATTGGTGTTTTCAACAGCAGCAACAAGTATTTATCAAGAGGGGGATGGGCAAGGCACAAATAGAGTTGACCTTAATAATGGGAAAGGAGTAAAACCCTTGGGACCTCCTTTTTCTGATGACTCAAAATGAGAAGAAATACTGTAACAATGGGCTCAAATATAAAAAGATCTTGTGCACAGCATAGTGTTGGATAGTGTTTTGTTCTGTTTCACATAGGGTCACTATGAGTCAATCCAACTCCATGGCATCTAACAACAATAACAACATACAGGAGGACAAATCAACAGGACTTAATAGCCACTTGGACGGGAAAGGAAAGGAAGAAAAGACAGCAGGTGGAAGACAAGAAGAGAAATAAGTTTGAGAAGAAAGGAAAGACAATGACATATTGGTACAGGGCAAGGTACAGGATATATGGAGGGAGAGAGGCAGCTGGTTGCTCGTCCTTAATATGGTACCTTCCCCACTCCTAGATGGATGAAGAAAGATAACCCCATCATGCTCTGACATAGTGAGATATTTGTGCCTTGCCCATCCCCCTCTTGATAAATACTTGTTGCTGCTGTTGAAAACACCAATGCCAACAAAGATTTGGAAATGGATCATCTACTACTTTAATGTTGCTTGTATCTTTGTGTCACATGGTCGTTTCGTCTTTACTTGTCATGGCCTTGTTCCACCTATGAAGTAAACTCCTTTAGGCATCATTGCCAAGAACTCTGTCTGATACCTTTTTGTGTCCTCTAGAGATAGAGCACAGGGGCTGGCCTTTAGGTCAGGTGATAGAGTTCTGCCCTTTGCTCTCTGAGGCCCTGGGTTTGATTCCCAGCACCACAAAATGGGAGAAGGATCTGGCAGCTCACTCCCGGAAAAACCATCAGCTATTGAAAACCCTATGAATAGCAGAGAAGCACTGACATAGTGCAGGGCACTGCACAGTGTCTCCGAGTGTTTCATCTCTTGTCCATAGGGTCCCTATGAGTTGGACCTGACTTGACAGCATCTAGCAACAAGAGATGGAGCACACAGTAGCTAGCTCCTTGCAGGTGCGAAAATAACTGCTATTAAATTGATTACTTGGTTGACTAACCTTCCCCCTACAGCTCCCCC
The DNA here is from genome assembly GCA_007922755.1 of Pedetes capensis. NCBI lineage: Eukaryota > Metazoa > Chordata > Mammalia > Rodentia > Pedetidae > Pedetes > Pedetes capensis. Next base: position 8,670 of record VMDO01012673.1, on the reverse strand, counting down.
GCCTCTGCAGGTCTACAAATTGTCTATCACAAATGCCTATCCTTTATCCCCAAACACCTTTCCTTGGGCCAAACAGAATTAGCAGATGTGTCAAACTAAATTGCCTTCTTGTTCTCCTGCTTTTTTTTTTCTCCAGTGCTTGTTTTTATTACCATGCAAAAAAAAATATTGTTCGATTGCCAGGCTGTCTATACCATCAAGGAAAACACTTTAGGCATTCCAAATTGACCTACCAATTTCTTCTGCAACACAACCTGCAGTCGATGGCCTCTGCTGAGCATTAATGTGGCACCAAGCTCTGCCTTCTTTAAAAGAACTATGAACTCTGAAGCATAGGGATGAGTACACAGAATAAAATCTTCCCTGCTTCAAATGAAGAGAGGATAGGAAGGGAAGCTGAGTGCAAACATGGCTGAAGGCAACCCAGAAAGAGATTTTTCTGAATGAGTTGCAAGTTTCTAAATATAATTCCTCAGGATTTATCACCCTTGGAAAAATCTGATGCCTCATTCAGTCCTTAAAATATAAAAAAAAGCAATTGACTTGAGTTTCCCTTTGAAACTTATAGAATCCATATCCTCTAAGAGCTTGAAGGAAATTAAAAAAAAAGTCCCAGCAGGTTCCTTCTTAAATTCCTCTATAGAAGAGAGAAAGTGTTTTTTATGGTGGGACGCTTCAAAAAGACTTGGGATCCAAATATGAGTTGTACCACTCAGGTTTGCGTGAATCAGAGCATAACCTTGAACAACTCTAAAGCCCTGTTTTCTCAAAGGGAGATGATACCTTTACCTTGAGAGTTAAGCACCTAATTAATACATGTTAGGTACTAACTATTTTTATGATCTGGAAGTCTATGCAATGACCAATGTTTCCTATGTCCTGTAGGGTAGGAAAAGAAAGACAGACTTGGAGTCAGGAGATTGAAGTTTCTCTCCTCTCTCTCTCTCTCTCTCTCTCTCTCTCTCTCTCTCTCTCTCTCTCTCTCTCTCCCTTCACCTCCCCCCAACTAGCTGTGCCACAAGTAAATTTTTGCAGGGAAATGTGACTAAAAGCATGATTCCTGCAATGTGCTTGGTAAGAGAGGGAGAGCTACTTCCTGCCTCTCCACTCTGTTTTCTCATTGCAACCCAAAAGATCCTAGTCATGGGGCTCCAGTTTGCTCTAAGAAACACTATTCTATACAAGTTACCAACCCTTGTTTTCCTTTCTTTCTTCTTATTTTTCCATTAGCTAAAGAATCAGATGTCCTACTCAGTTCCTACAAACTAAAGCCCTCTGCTTTCTGTGACCTCTTAGCACCTCCACTACCTGCTCTGCCCTGCCTGGTTAGACTGGTGTCAATTCTGGCCTCTAACGCCTGGCACCTAATTATCCTCCAGTATCAATATATTTTATTTTATTTTATTTTATTTTATTTTATTTTATTTTATTTTTGGTACTGGGAGGTTCTGAGGGCCTAGTGGACACTTTGCAAGTGCTCTGCCATGGAACTGTACCTTCAGCCCCCTTTTTTTTTTTTTTATCTTGAGACAGGATCTCATTAAGTTACACAAGCTGCCTCTGGCCTTAATCCTGTGGTCCTCACCCCTCTGCCTCCTGGGTCTCTGGGATTACAGATGTGTGTCACTGCATATGACAATCAAAATCTTTTCTTAAAAGTAATAAAATAGAAAAGCATCTTTACATATACAATCAGTGATGATTTCAGTGCTCTGTGACAAAAGTGTCTCTGTCCACTTCTTGTAGGAGAGGAACCTGAGACTTTGAACAAGGAACAGGTTGACCAACGTAGACAAGCAGGTAGTAGGAAGGCACCCTGAGCTGCTGGACACCCACAGAGCTCACAGTCTTTCCACTATAGATGCTGCTCAGGAAGCTTACAAGTGTGTTTATTCTGCCCCCCTCCCAAAAGAAAAAAATCTTGGTCCTGTTGGTTTTTTTCAAAAAAAAAAAAAAGGTATTGATTTTTTCCCCTTATTTAAAATAGAAATAAAGGCAGATTTCCTTTGAAGATCTAATCTTTTACTGCTTCTTAAAAAAAAATACCAGATGTGTTTGAAAGCTGGGCTCATTTTCTCCTGGACAACTCTCTGCTGGAGTGAGGAACAACAGCTGGCCATACCTGCCACCTCTCACCTATGTTTTCTTAGACTTTGCTCTCATCACTTTAGTTACCATCCTGGCCCTGTAGACATTCAACTCTATCTTCTGTGTTAAATCTTTTTCCTAGGGGACAGCGTGTCTACGTCTCTGCTGTTGTTGTTGTTAATTGCTGTCATGTTGGATCCAACTCATAGCAACCCTAAGTACAGCAGAATGAAACATTGCCCAACACCGTGCCATGTGCACAATCTTTTTGTTTGAGCCCAATGTTGCAATCACTATGTTTCTTCTCATTCTAAGTTGTGCTGCATCAGCAAAAGGAGGTCCCACGGGCTTTACTCCATTCCCATTATTAAGATTGACTCTACTTTGAGGAGGCAACTCTTCCCCAGTTGTTCCTTGAATGCCTTCCAGCCTGGGGGGCTCATTTTTCAGCACTATATTTAGTAGTGCTTCTTTGTAATTCATGCCTACAGCCGAAACCCTGTGGAATCCAATCCCATCAGATCTCAGAAACTAAGCAGGGTTGAGCCTGGTTAGTACTTGGATGGGAGACTGCCTGGAAACACCAGGTGCTGCAGGCTTGGGAGACAGACCAGGCAAGCCACTCCCCAAAATCAATTTGCCATTGAAAATCCTATGAACAGCAGAGAACCACTGACAATAGTGTTTCACCTGTTGTACATAGGGTCGCTATGAGACTCGACAGCACCTAACAACAACAACAATCTTTGCTATTCATAGGGTTTTCAATAGCTAATTTTTCGAGAGGGGTTGAGGTTTAGCTCAGTTGATAGAGTGCTGCACCACACTCTCTGAGGACTCAGATTCAATATCCAGCATCCCCCAAATGGGAGAAGGATATGGTAGCCCACTCCCAAAACAATCCCAAAACCCTCAGCCATTGAAAACTCTATGAAGATGACTATGAGTCAAATATGACCCCACAGCACATAATAACAACAGTTGTTTCAGGAGTGGGCTGCTGGGTCCTTCTCCCTAATCTGTCTTAGTCTGGAAGCTCAAATGAAACCTTTCCACCATGGATGGCTCTGCTGGTATCAGAGATACCAGTGGCATAGCTTTCAGCATCACAGCTATATGCAAGCCCCACAGCACGACATGTGGGGGACCTCTCTAGTAGGGGTCCCAAAAGGCAGCTGGTTTTGGTCTCTTCCCCTGAGCCCTGTGGCTGCCATGTCAATCTCCCTTCTGCTGTGCCACCTTCCTGCCTTTGTCTGCTGAGCTGACTTCTGACTCACACCAGTAGTAACTCACAATCACTGAGATTTGCTATGACTCCCATTTGCTTGCAGTCAGGTTCAAGTTTTGTACCTTGTGCTAATCATCTATGTTAGTTTGAGCTTCAATCTGAGTTGCTCACCAGATCTGTCCCCTTGCTTAACACTGACTTCTCCCATTCTACCTCTCAGTCCAAGGCGAGTTGCTGGCTGGTGCAGAAGAGCTTTCCTTCTATCTATAACCATTCTTGCTTCCCTCTGCCATCATGACAACGCTCCCAGCTCTGTCCTCACAGCAGAGCATAGAGGGAGGAAATAAAGACAAAAAAGGATTGATCAGTGTTTCCTGAAGAGTACAAGATGAGGAAATTTTTTAAAGCCCTCTAGACTTTGCAAGCCCAGGATATTTCATAGCGAACTTGGCAGAGACTTGTAAAATACATTTCCTATAAGAAAGAAGTTGAAAAGGGCAAAAACACTACAAGTCTAACAAAGAGAAAAAGAAAAAGGTGTACACTGAAATATTGGGATTGGAAGCAAAGCTGCCTATGACCTTTGAGCCTCCCTAAATGAAAAGCAAACTTCTCCTCCTCCTCTTCCCCATTGCTCGGTTTCTCCAGCATGCTTGATGACTCAGTGTTTGCTAAGGACACTGCTGAAATGTTCTCACATATATGAGGGCTCACATAGCACTTAAAGAAAAGACTTGGTATTGTAAAAGATGCATTCAGTTCATTCAGAAAAATCTCTTTTTGCTAATGAAAGAGAAAAGAGTGAAAGGGAACATGGTGACTGGCAGAGTGACATGCTACCTAACTGATGTCCACTTTGCAGTCATGTTTGTTATCTCTAAACTTTCCAGGGCAAGATTCAGGAACATGCGGACACAATCCCATTCACTGTCTAGACGAACTTTCCAGTCTTGAGAAAGCAGTTGTCTCCCTTTCTGACCAGTCTTAGTGTGTGAATTCCAGCTTCTAAACTTGTGTTTCCCCACCAGGATTATCACTAACCCATCTCTCATCTTCATCCACTTCCCAGTTTTTAAGACCCAACTTAAATTCCATGTCATTCCTCAACTATCCCAACCTTCCCTCTTCTGTATTCTGTAACACACAAAGCTTGCACTGACATCATTCATCAATTCGATTATAAGCACCACAGAGCCAAATAAAAACCTGCCATTTCATTCCTGGTAAAATGGCTAAACATCTAGCAGGCACTCAGTAAACACTGACTTGAATATTGCATTCTGTTAGTGCCTTCTTTGCTTATTTCATCTTCTATGTGTTTGTTTTAAGCTCCAATAAATTCTTTGAAACCAGGGGTCCTGATTTAGTGTTTTTATGGTCATCTAAATGGAATGAAGCCTGCAGTAAGTAATAGATATTTGCCTGACAGAGTTGATTGACTAGAAGTGCCTTAAAACTTTCATGCAAGTTATCACTGCAGTTGCCAGCACTGATTTACTGAAATGGCAAATATCACTTTGTAACTGGAACAAAATTGTCCTGGCTGTGGACAATCCTGTTCAGTGCCATAATTTCACTAAGCTCCAGGGGAAAGCCCTGAGTTTGCCCCAGGACTGTCAAATTCTACCTCAAAATGAGTAACTGGCATCTGTGGTTGGTACTTCAGAGTTCTCCAAGTTTATTCTCACAGGAAAGGGCACACCACACTCAACCAGCTCCTACATCAAAAGACAATCTGGTTTTTCAAATGTCTTTACTATGGGTTCCACCTGGGACTTGCAAATCCATATGAGATCTTGATTTGTACATCATTGTTGGGTGTAGGACTCTGTGATGAGCACTCAGCTGTCAATGGAAAGTGAAGCAGAATGTCAGCCTGCTCCTCCTCCCTGCCTCTCCCTTTGTATCTTCTAAGCAAATTCACGGGAAAACACAGAAAAGATTTTGCAGAGCTGGGATAAGAATGCACGTGGAGAAAGAAAGACTATCATTAGGTTGTTTTCCTGTCTGTAATAACTGCTCTAAGACCATCAGCTTTAAGTAATAAGTTTTTGAAAACCAAAAATTTTAGACACAATTTTGTATAAGCAAATTGTTTGTGTGCACAAAACTCTATATTTTTTCATGCAAACAGCATTTTCACATGCAAATTGGGCTGTTAGAGCTTCAGCTAATTGAGCAGTGCGTGGAATTCAAAGTTTTTTTGCAAGCTCAAGTAGGAAATGATACTAGTACAGCTACAAGAAATTTTAGAGAGTGTGGCTAGCAATGAGCAGCACCATTTGCTTCTGACTGAGGAACCCTCCTGAGAGGTAGAGTTGAAAAACTCTCTGAAGCGAATATATTTTCAAGCAAATTGCTGCTTTGTTGACCACTAGATCTGCCCTCCACATCAACTAGATTTATGGCAGACTCAAAGTCACACATGCCACCAGAGTTAGCACTTCAACCGAACTCAGGAAAAATGGTCCGATGAGCCACTCTATAGGACACGTGGAAGTGCTTCCAGTCCCACTGCCAATGCTGAATGCTAAATCTGTATTAAGCAGGAAATTGGCACACTGAAGCTGGATGATGGAGAAGAGTGTCATGAAAGTACAATTTACAAAGGAGTAGGCAGGGATTAGGAACACAATTATGGGCAGTGTCTCAGGACTAATAATAGTGAAGGCTGTTCCTAGCAGCGAAGGGGCAAGGAAATGTATCTTTAATGGAACCCAAAAGACAGACAGACATACAAAAAGGACCATCTCTTGGGAAGTGTGACCTGTCCATCCACAGAGGAAGCTGACCCCTCAGAAACTACAGAAGAAAGCCAGAGAGGTCAATATCCTAACTTCATTCTTGTTTCTTCCTCTGGTATCTTGTTAGGGTCCCACATTGACCAAACTCTACTGGAAATACCAAAACAAAGCTATCTTTGACTCTATCTATGCTGTTCAACCTCCCAGACACAGGGCAGAGCCTAAAATAAAACAGGAAGGATAAACCAAAGATGACCTCCACAGGTGTCCTGCAGTTACCAGACCAGTTTCCCTTTATTTCATATTTCAGTATTTCGGAGACTTGGGCCTAAGACTTCTCTGGAAGACACATCACAGTTAAACTTTGTCCAGCACTGATTGCTCAGTAATGGTGGAAACTTTCATGATTAGCAGTACTTGTTTTAAACCTGTAAGAATCATTCCTAATATATCAGCAATTTTCATTTATAATACTATTATGGAAATAGGTTAGGGATTTGTCAAATAAGAACTGGTTGTCCTGGTTTATTGTCTACCCATAGTCCAAAGCCATTGCCTGTAAAACATAAGCCAAATATAACCAGGGAATTCTTCTAATTCTTTATCTTTACTTCTACAGGGTAGATTTTCCAATTCCTCTTATTCTCAATAGTTTTCTGCTATTAAAATGCCTGTTTATATTTCAAATAATTGCTATTCCATATTTCAGATTTCATTTTTCAGTAGTTATGTAATGGGTCCCTATCTTTGACCCCATTCCCATAGAAACAGAATGATGGTTTGACAATTGGGATTTGAAGGAAGGCCCAGGGACTGATCTAGCTAACTTCATTTTATTTCTGACTCCATCTTATATCATCTCCTTCCTTCTGAGCTTTCCTGAGTCTTTCTCCCCTACAGTTACTTGGATCCCAGAAAAAATAGGCCTGATGGATCTAATGGATGAAAATTTTAAGACAAAGGACTAAAACTACTCCTTAAGCAACAGAGACCTTCCTGGCACCCACAAAGCTCTGCATGGCCAATTTTGAGCCTAGGTTATGACCAACCAGACCACAGGAAGACAAAAACTACCTGGATGCTACCATGGAAACCCTCAATCCTTGCCTCTGTTTCTCTCTCTTTTATAACACTGAGACTGCTGTCAGCAATTTAATACAAATTTTAGGTCATCAGACCACTTACAAGCACAATCAAAGTATACTTTGTCTCAGAACATTGAATAATGTCAAGCACCAAGCCTTTCTGCATGGTAGTGGTAATGATTACTCTTAAAGGATGCAGGAAGGAAGGAAGGGAATGGATGAGAGAAAAAGAAGAGGGATAGCTAAATGTGGTCTTTTTGTGTGAAGATGCTGCACTAGTGCCATGAGCAAGCAGTCAGAAACATAGATGGACATGTCTGTGTTTTCCACAATGTTAGAATTGATTGAATAAAAGTTAATTCACAAGTCAATTTCATTGGCTTTAATTCACCAAGTACTACTAATTTCACACGATAGTCATAGCAATTGACAATCCTTGGTTCTTTGATTACAACCTTAATTACTAATATTAACTATCAGATTATGTTACACTTCACATAATTTTATATATTTGTGTGTGTGTGTGTGTGTGTGTGTGTGTGTGTGTGTATGTTACAGAATCATTCCGTAAGTGTTAAAGAGGCTACAGGTTCAAAGAGGCCTTATTGAAGATTAGAGTAGAAAGTGATACTGATGCAAAGAGGGTCAGTATAGTTGGTTACATAAGGTATTACTATAATGAAACCTGTCACAGAGCTGTTAAAAGGCATGCAGAGCTGGTTCCAAGTGCAGAGCTGGGTCCAGACAAAAGGAATTCAAGTGGGCCACATGGGCCAAGGGGACAGTCCTGTGCTGAAAACCTGGGCACAGAGTTGGGAGTTTGTTGACTGTTAATCCCATGAGACACGCACCAAATAATCTGATGATGGATCTATGGGTGCTGTCATACCACAATACTAGATGTTTCTCCTTTTATATGACCCAGTGAGGGGATTACATTTTTATTGATCTGGTATATTCTATAAGGTCATGTTTTCCTGGTATGATTTTGATATGTCCATGTGTCTATATAATCCAGATTTAATTTGATAAATTCATGAGCGCTAATATTTTATTTGTGTAAATAAGTTATTTTTTCAGTCTTTGCCTTCGCGTTTGTGCTGGACAACTGATGGTTGGTTACTTTCACGAACAATGTGTGGAGTCATTTTCCTCAGCATTTGCACTCAAAGCAGAGCCACTGCTGTTTGTAAAGTAGAATCACTCAGGGAAAGGCACACCCTGAAAGCTACTCTTCTATATAATAGAGAGTAATTTAGTGCAGGCACAGCCTGATCTCCACAATTAGGCATGTGGATAGTTGTTAGACATAGAGTAAGCAAAGTTGAAATAACTTGACCCATAACCATAATCCATATAGTGCTGCTAAGATGCCAGGAAGATAATTGGCCTCTGGGTATTTAGAATGTGGCCTTTGCTCTTCCTTTTATAGATGATTTAGTACATCTTTATGCATAATAAGACAACTTTGTCTGGGTAATGCCATCATCCAGATATGTGTACCTAGGAGTTGTAAAGACACATC